>CAUYLG010061130.1:0-90310 GCA_963573385.1 Cacajao melanocephalus
CCCTCATCTATTTTCTAAAATATTTATTTTTACCTCTTGACAACTCAAGTGGAACTGTAGTCCATTAAACCTCTTTCTTTTGTAAATTGCCCAGTCGTGGGCATGTCTTTATCAGCAGCATGAAAATGGACTAATATAGTAAATTGATACTAGTAGAATGGGGTGCTGCTGAAAAGCTACCTGAAAATGTGGAAGCAACTTTGGAACTGGGTAACAGGCAGAGGATGGAACAGTTTGGAGGACTCAGAAGAAGACAGGAAAATGTGGGAAAGTTTGGAACTTCCTAAAATCTTGTTGAATGGCTTTGACCAAAATGCTGATAATGATATGGACAATGAAATCCAAACTGAAGCGGTCTCAGATTGAGAGGAGGAACTTGTTGGAACTGGAGCAAATGTGACTCTTGTTATGTTTCAGCAGGGAGTCTGGCTGCATTTTGCCCCTGCCATAGAGATTTGTGGAACTTTGAGCTTGAGAGAGATGATTTATGGTATCTGGCAGAAGAAATTTCTAAGCAGCAAAGCATCCAAGAGGTGACTTGGGTGCTGTTAAAGAAATTCAGTTTTAAAAGGGGAACAGAGCATAAAAGTTCAGAAAATTTGCACCCTGACTATGCAATAGAAAAGAAAAACCCATTTTCTGAGGAGAAATTTGGGTAGGCTGCATAAATTTGCATAAGTAACAAGGAGTCACTGGTTAATTCCCAAGACAATGGAGAAAATGTCTCCAGGGCATGTCAGAAACCTTTGCAGCAGCCCCTTCCATCCAGGCCCAGAGGTTTAGGAGGAAAAAATGGTTTTGTGGGCCAGACTCAGGGTCCCTCTGCTGTGTGCAGTTTTGAGACTTGGTGTCCTGTGTCCTAGCTACTCCAGCCATGTCTAAAAGGGGCCAAGTTACATCTCAGGCCATGGCTTCAGAAGGTACAAGCCCCAAGCCTTGGCAGCTCCCATGTAGTGTTGAGCCTGCAAATGCACAGAAGTCAAGAATTGAGGTTTGGGAACTTCTGCACAGATTTTAAAAGATGTATGGAAATGTCTGGATGCCCAGATAGAAGTTTGCTACAGGGGCGGTGCTCTCATGGAGAACCTCTGCTAGGGCAGTGCAGAAGGGAAATGTGAGGTTAGAGCCACCAGACAGAGTCCCTACTGGAGTGCCACCTAGTGAAACTGTTAGAAGAGGTCCACCATCCTCCAGACCCTAGAATAGTAGATCCACAGATAGTTTGCACCATGAACATGGAAAAATCACTAAGTGACAGCCCATTTTAGCAGCTGAGGGGGAGGCTGTACCCTGTAAAGCCACAGGGGCAGAGCTTCCCAAGACCATGGAAACCCACAGCTTGCAACAGCATGACCTAGATGTGAGACATGGAGTTTAAGAGGATCATTTTGGAGCTTTAAGATTTGACTGCATCACTGGATTTCAAACTTGGATGGGGCTTTTAGCCTCTTCATTTTAGACAATTTCTCCCATTTTGAACTGGTGTATTTAATAAATGCCTATACTTCCATTTTATCTAGGAAGTAACTAACTTGCTTTTGATTTTCCAGGCTCAAAGAAAGAGATTTGATTTGTCTCAGATGAGGCTTTGGAATATGGACTTTTGAGTTAATGCTGAAATGAGTTAAGACTTCAGGGGACTGCTAGGAAGGCATGATTGGCTTTGAAATGTGAGGACATGAAATTTGGGAGGGGCCGGGGGCAGAATGATATGGTTTGGCTATGTGTCTTCACCCAAATCTTATCTTGTAGCTCCCATAATTCCAATGTCTTATGGTAGGGACATGGTGGGAGATAACTGAATCATAGGGATTGGTCTTTCCCATGCTCTTCTTGTCAAAGTGAGTAAGTCTCATGAGACCTAATGATTTTAAAAATGGGAGTCTCCCTGTATAGGCTCTCTCTTATTGCCCGCTGCCATTCGCTTAATACATGACTTGCTCATTTTTGCCTTCTGCCATGATTGTGAGGCCTCCCTAGCCATGTGGAACTATAAGTCCAGTAAACCTCTTTCTTTTGTAACTTGCCCAGTTTTAGGTAAGTCTTTATCAGCAGCATGAAGAGGGACTAATATTCTTTATTTCTATCTTACTGAGTTAGTTCAATAGAGTTGTTCCTATGCTCCAAAATTATTTTTTTCTGCTTGGCCAAGTCTATTGTTAAAGCTTTCAATTGTATTTTTTAAAATCTTGGTTTTTTTGTTTGTTCATTTGTTTGTTTTTTTTTAATTCTAGAAGCTCTGATTGATTTATTTTAAAGATGTTTATCTCTTCCTTCATATCCTGGTTTGACTTAGAAATTTCTTTATGTTGATTTTCAATCTGGTCTTAGATCTCTGAGGTATCTTAGAATCCATACTTTGAATTCTTTGTCTGTCACTTCTGAGTTTTCATTTTGGTTAGGAACCATTGCTTGAAATCTGTTGTAATCCTTTGGTGGTGTCACTACATTAAGAATTTTTCATGGTGCCAGAATTCTTACACTCATTCCTTGTCATCTGGAGGTGCCAGCACTTCTCATTTTGTATTTTTGTGTGTGTACAGGTAGAATTTGCATTTTTCTTTTTTCTCTAAGATAGTATTTTTTATTATTTTTTTCTTTCTCCCCCCCCCCATTTTCCTTAGGGGGGTGTAACTATAGAGAATTCTGGGTAGTGTCTTTTGATTTTTCTTCTGTAGTCCTATGCATTATGTCAGCAGGTTTTACATTGGGCTGTGTGGTTTGACCTATAAGGCAGTAGATGGCACTTTTGGGTTAGAATTGGCTGCGGTGAGTGTGGCTGAGCATATTCTTTATCCTTTTTTACAGGGTGAAGCTTTCCGTTGCCTCAGAAATGGTCTGATCTGTGAACTGCATAGTGGTCTGTGCTCCCTGCTCAGTTCCAGGGTGATAGGGAAGCAAGATGGGTGGGACTAGTGAAGGCAGGTCCACCTGTGGACCCCTGATGGCAGATACAAGTGACAAAGCTGAGGGAGGATCTCATGGGCAGCTTTCACATGCCTGGAATATGCCTTTGCATGAAGCCGTGGAACAACTTTGGCCCCATGTTCTCTGCATGGGGAGCTGAAGCAGCCTAAACTCAGAATCCAGGAGAATGGAGTCTTTATATATCCAGAGATCTGCCTGGGTATGCATCAGAGTGGGTCTCACTTCACCAAAATCCCTGCACAAGAATGGTGGAGCAGCTCAGGTTGCTGTTTGGGAAAGTCGGTGCTTCAACTTTCCTGGAAATCTGCCTGGGCATAAAGCAGAGGGGGACCCCTACACCTGGATCTCTGCACGGGAGGGTCAGGTCTGCTCAGGCTGCTGATTCAGGCAAGTTGGTGCAACTTAGATATCTACTTGGGCATGAAGCCAAGAGTTTCTTCATGCACAAGAATCTGCACAGAAGGAGAGTTGGCTCAGGATGCTGGTCCAGATGAATAGGTGCTTTGAATGCCTGGAGCTCTGCCTTGGTGTGGAACAGAGAAAGCCCCCCTGTACCAGGATCACTGCACAGGAGGGATGGAACAACTCAAGCTGCTGCATCAGGCAAACAAGTGTTCTGAAGCCTGGAAATCTGGTGCACAGAGGGCCCCTCTATACCAGGATCTTTGTACAGAAAGGACAGGGGAGCTCAGGTTGCAATCTGGGTGAGAGATCTATCTGGGCATAACATAGGCCCCACTGAAATAACATCTATACCCAGGAAGGGTGGCATGGCTCAGGTTGCTGAACCAGGCAAGCAGGTGCTACAGATACCTGAAGATCTGCCTGGGCATGAAGTGGAGAGCCCCTCACCCCTCTGCACCAGGATCTTTGCACAGAAAGGGTAGAGAGGCTTAGGATGACCATTTAGGCAAGTTAGTGCTTTGAGTGACTGGAGATCTGCTTGAGTGTGGAGCAGAGAGTATCCTTATGCACCGCTATCTATGTCCGGAAAGGGTAGGGCAGGCAGCTCAGGCTGCTGGTCCAGGGCAGTATGTGCTCTGAATGCCTAGATATCTGTCTTGAGGTGGAGTGGAAAGGGCCCCACTGCCTTGCAATCTCAGGGAGCAAGCTGGGAAATGCAGCAATGACACACAGAGACCAGTTTCAGATCACCAAGCTGGCCCTGGGTGCAAGTCTCACAACCTGGAAGAAATCACAGCTGTAACAGCTCTCTAATGCTCTCAGGCTTGTGACTGGGAAGAGCACAATTCCAGCACCTACTGCTGAGGCGATTTCAACAGTTTTGGCTGTGGTGGTACCAACTACATTCCAAAACAAGTACTCCAGTCTTTGGCCTGAGACTAAAATGCCTTCACATCCATGCTGCTAGGTTGCCAAAGAATGACAAAACTTGTATGTACACAGATTAAAAATGATCTCTTGCTCCCAGTCCCAGGTATGGGAAAATGACCACAGCTTTTCTTGGTGTCCTTCCCTCTCAACACCTTCAACTCTCTCCCTAAGTTAGCTTTAGGAATTGGAAGAAACAACATGCTCTCCTTTAGTCAATGAAAATGTGAGTCAAAGAGGGAGGCTTTCTGGCTCTCTCAGGAACTGTACTGGGACTTAACTCATTTTTATCAGTTGGATGCCATCATGGGGGCTGTTTGTCTGTGTTCTTTTCCCTGTTATCTGTGGTGTACTTCACAATTCTGGTGGAACCAATTTTCCTTCTTCAATTAAAGGTCACAGAGTTGATATTTATGCAGTATCTTTCTATTTTTAGTTGGGTAAAATATGCTAAAGATATCTAATCTATAATTTTGTGGAAAAACAATATATATTTTATATTTGGCTTATGTTTGAATGTTAGTTTATTATTTTGTAGATTAAAATTTTTTCAGCTTTAAAGATTGGAAGCTTTTTCAGTTCACTCCTGAATCATTTTTACCTCCTTCCATCAGCATAGGGCTTGTTTTAGCACTATCTGACTTCCTGGAATGACAAGACAGTTCAGGTTTATTATGGATATTTCTTATCCTAGTCCTAGAATCAGACATTTTTCCAGGGAACATTGGTTTATTTTCCTGGAGAATGACATTAGAAATCAAGATATGGGTGCTAGGTGTGCTCATTTTACTGGAGTTTCTTGCTTCTGGTTGCTCTCTGCTGAGAGTTTAAGGAATTATGTGCATCTATACTAACCTCTGCATAAACATAATTATACATATTTCTAGATGTGGATATCTCTGTGTATATTAAACTGAAAATGAATTTATAATGATGACTCCAACACTATTCTATTACCATATGTTTTATTCTAACCTCTTCCCCAGCTTACCTGTAACATCTCACTCCAACTGTGAAAAACCTGGCTCTCACTGTCTGCCATCCATTTACTTAATTGTTCAACTTTTATATACATGTATGAATACACACGTATTGATAAATATTAAGCATTAAAAACATCATTAAAAAGCAGAAGAGGTTTCCAAAGAGTTTCTTCATCTGAAAGGTATCAGTATACCAAATTAAAAATTATTAGTGACATACAAATTTAGTGATATATTACAGACATACATCACCCCCACCACACATTCCATTAGAACAAGAGCCTCCTGTATCGACAATCTGTTGTGCAAAGTTTCTTTCTCTGCCTTGAACTAGATGAAGTGATTAAATCAGAACTATGGGTCCAAAGCAAAATTGTCCTATGCCTATTCTCCATAAAATAAACCAGAGAAGTGAAGGTCCATAAACCAGTCAGCTTACGGAGAGTAAACCACATTAAATATATGCGGCAGTGTTCAAAGCCTTGCCAATTTCTGGTGTAAGAATAATTACATTTTACCTTTACCCCTATTTATGAGAGTCACCATCATATGTGAGAAATTCATATAAGTAAACCCCCAATACTTACATATTAACCACTATATATTGCTGTACATAATTTGTTCTTATCTAAATTCCCACACCTCTCAAACTTGTAGCATACTTATGCTGAATCCCACATTCTGTCAGAGCATGAGCCGCCTATATATCCAACCTGTTGTGTGTGAATTTATTTCTCTGCCTTGAACTAGCTGAAGCTAGGTCCTTCTCAAAGGACACTACTCCTTGTACCAACCTCATACGAAGTCTGGAAGCAGTTTAGGTTTCTCCGTAATTCCTGTGTGCCACTTCTAAATCAGTCTCCTTTCCCTGTGTTTAAAAACATACATTTTAAAATTTTATGTCATTCAAATGACATAAAATTTAACTCAAATCCTCTTCTTTTTGCAGTAACATGCAATTATTCTGACCCACTGTGTTTTACTCTGCCAAACAGTGGTTCACTATGGCTATCTTAAGTTGTGCTTCTGTCAGAATTCTTGGGGATTCCATTGTTATGCTACTTCTTTTATACCATATACTCTCAATAAATTGCCATTTGCTTTTCCAAAATACTTATTTTTCTCCCTTCCTCAGCAACTCAATTTCCATATCATCTTCTTGCTATCACCCCTATAATTTCACATTTGACACATATATAATCCCAGTTTCAAGGATCATATTCCCTGAACTCCATTCTCTAAACCCATTCTATCTGTTACTCAGAGTCTCATCATTATTCTGACTTCATTGGGGATTGCTAGCTATTGCTCCTGCAATTATGTTATATCACTTACTAGTTCCTTTTTACTTAACCAATATTCTCACTTTCCTTCTTTCGTACAAAAATATCTGATCTTTCAATAATATATTTTCGTTTTTTTCACTCCCTTAGAAATGCTTCAATCTTGGTGAAATTCAATTCTGTTCCTTCTTCATAGCATTGATATAGGTGCCTGTGGAAAGAAAATCACAACTACAAAAAAAGTCCACATTCATGAGTGCATACACACACACACGATACATTACAAATATATGACTATTGAAAGCATGTCAACCTGGCAATAATATAATTTTTTATGGCCCTGACTATTCCTTTGTTGCCCTCCCAGGTATTTTATAGTAATTTTGTGGGTAGCTAGTGACACATGAGTAGGACGGGAGAGGGCTTCCCCACTGGGAATGTCAGATGACCATCACCTGGGTCAGGCAGTTGTTAAGCTGTCTCGCTAAAACAATAATTGTTTGCAGCTGGTGCCAGGGAAACACAGTCTCCCAATAGATAGAAAAACCCAAAACTGTGTATTAGCTTCTGCAGAGTGTCTCAGGAGTTAGGTGAGTAGGCTTGAGGATGTGCACCAAGAGGCCGAATGGTGGAATTGAACTGGTATTTTCCTTCCTCTAGAAGCGTAAGTGAAAATGCCTCAAGTGAGCATGTGCAGAATTTGAGCAGATGCACTGCACATGTGGCCCTTCTCAAATATTGGCAGGCCACAGCACAGGTCGACAGCCCACTCCATTGGAAGAATCAGGGGAGAAGGGATGTAAGACCTCGGAAGTATGCCAGCGTATAAAACCCTAAGCTAAAGGCCTAACAGTGTACTTGATCGCTCAGGTTTCCTGTAAGTATACTTTACACCTTTTCATTCCTGCTCTAAAGATTTTTAAAGAGCTATCACTCCTACTCTAAAACTTGCCTCAGTCTCTCACTCTGCCTTATGCTCCTCAGTTGAATTCTTTCTTCTAAGGAGTCAGGAATGGAGGTTGCTAAAGACCCTCTTCAGATTTCCCTGCAGGTAACATACTTGATGTTGTCTGTGGGGAATCATTACAATACTAATGGTTGCCTAACATTCCTGGTGGTGAGGGCCCTCTCCCATCCTGCTCATGCCTGACTAGCTACCTATTGTAACAGTTCTGTTTTTAATCTTTGAGCATCTCCTTCTTGATTTTCTTTCTCACATTTGACACACAGTTTTTTCTGTGTGAAAACTAAAACAGTGAGAAAAAACCACTCTCTCTCTTTTTTTTTTTAATGGAGTCTCGCTCTTGTTGCCCAGGCTGGAGTGCAATGGCGTGATCTCGGCTCACTGCAACCTCCGCCTCCCAGGTTCAAGTGATTCTCCTGTCTCAGCTTCCCCAATACCTGGGATTACAGGCACCTGCCACCATGGCCAGCTGATTTTTGTATTTTTAGTAGAGATGGAGTTTTGCCGTGTTGGCCAGGCTGGTCTCAAACTCCTGACTTCAGGTGATCTGCCCACCTGGGCTTCCCAAAGTGCTGGGATTACAGGCATGAGCCACCATGCCCGGCCCTCTCTAACTCATTACGGTAGGTATGTGCTTACCAGCATGAGGGTATATGTAGACATTGACATTCCCATCTCTATGATCAAATGGCTCATGACTCTACCTCAACCAATATATTTATGTATTAGATTCCATTACTTCTTGCATATTTGAGGACTTTAGTGTAGTAAGAGTTACCTTTCTCCCACATACACATTTTTTTTCAGTATAAAAAAAATTCCTGCTTTTATTCTTTATATTTTCTCTTGTTGCATAATTCTCAACTCTTGAACAAATAAATTATCAGAATTTGTATTCCGCTATATTTGCATGCCTCCTTGGCATCCTTATCTAATTACCTGGTTTCAAATACTATAAACAAAGTATAACTCCCCTGAGTTTTAAATATATTTATTTGAAGTATGACATTATTTTCATGAAATCATTGTGTCTGTGAAGTAAGCACAAAAATCAAGAAATAATATGTTACTAGAATTCCAGAAACCTCTTTATGTCCCTTCCCAGGCACTAGCTTCTTAGGATAATTAATTGATACTCTGACATTTAACAAAAAGAGGAGCTTTGCCTAATTTTGATCTATGTTGTTACCTCTAGTTGTCATTTATTCATTGTTATTGGATTATATTATTCTACTGTGTAAACAATGAGAGCTACTTTGTTCAAGTTTTAGACTGTAAGTTGAACACTACTGCACTATACGTTTATTTCAGGCCTCCTACTGGTATATATTTCTTTCTTTCTTTTCCTTTCTTACCCTTTTTGTCTTGACATGACTGAGTTTAATTTTTGGTCCTGATTTCTTGATATGGACACTAAAATTATTGATTTTCAGCTGCCATTATTTGATAGTATATGGAGCTATAGCATAAATACACCTTCATATGTGGTTTTGGTTGAACATTACATATTGCAATATGCTCTATTTTAATTACCATTTTGTTGAAATTATTTTTATTATTGCATTTCTATATACCCAGGAATTATTTAAAAGTGAATTTCTTTAAAAATTACATATTCAGGATTTAAAAAAAATATTGATCTCCAGCATAACTCTACTGCTATAAAATAACTTATGAATTAATTCAAGTTTTTTACTTTTGTTTAGTTTTCCTTCATAACACATTGAATCAATTTTAAGTGCATTTCAAAAGAGTTTGTATTCTGAAATTGTTGAGTGCTGTATTTTTCAGACCCTACAATTTTCTTGATCTATACAAAAATAAGAGAGGTATAATTAAAATGCCCACAAGACTGTGAATTATCATTTTTTCCCCTCTATTTCTACTTTTATTTAAGGCAATGTTTACTGCAAATGATATGAAGCTATCTAATTGGATATTAACAAATTTATAATACTATCTACTTAGTGGACTGATTATTTTACGTTTAGGCTAAATCCACTGTTACTTTTTTTTCAAGTAATGCTTCTTAACTGACATATTTTGCCTGACACTAGTATAACTTTGCACTCAATCACCTCTCTGAGACAGACATCTCTTATCCAATATATATCTGAGAATATTTCATATTTAACATGTGTACAGTAAAATTTTTCTCTTTTTCTCTACACTCATTCATTCCAGTCTTTGCCATTTTTATTAATAGCAACTCCATTCTTCCTAGTCCTCCAATCAAATTTTTAAAGTATCCTTTCTTTCTTTTATTCTCTTTTTTCACCAAATTCTATTAGTTTTACATTAAGAATATATGTGAAATGTGTGTAACACATGATAATTGCTCACCACCTCCACAGTCATCACCCTGTTTGAATTCACCATACATAGTCTGTCATCTAGATTACATTAATTGTAACCTAACTGGTATCGTATCCCAGATACAGGCTTTGTCTCCCTACAGTCGGTTTTCAAAAAAGATTACTGAAGTCATCCTGTTAAAACTATGTCTAATAATGTAATTTCACAACTCACTCTAAGTAAATGTCAAAATTGTTACTTTTTTAAATTTTCTTTTGAGGTGGAGTTTCACTCTTGTCACCCAGGCTGGAGTGCAATGGCACATTCTGGGCTCATTTCAATCTCCGCCTCTTAGGTTCAAGCAATTCTCTTGCTTCAGCCTTCCCAAGTAGCTGAGATTATAGGCGCCTGCCACCGTGCCCAGCTAATTTTTGTATTTTAGTAGAGACAGGGTTTGACCATGTTGGTCAGGCTTGTTTAGAACTCCTGATCTTGTGATCCACCTGCCTTGGCCTCCCAAAGTGCTGGGATTAGAGAGGTGAGCCACTACACACATCCAGCCTATTCTTGATTTATTTTAATGGGAATAGTTATTTTCTTAAAATGACTTCTTTTATTTTTTCATCCTCTTAAAGATTACTCAGCCAGTGAAATTTTATAAGGCAAAATTCTTAATATTATTCACAAACTCAACTTTTTGCCAAATAATTATTGATTGCACAGTAATGGATATGCTAACATTTTAAGATGTTATATTTATAATGGATTCATTTATAAATCCTTGAAATATCCAATTCAATTAAAATGAAACTGTTTGAGAAACTGTCTTGTACCTTAGGAATCAAAATCAAACTTATAGCAATAACATTAATATAGTAAAAGATTTATAAATAAGAATTCTTGGACTATAGTTAAGAAAAGATGAAAAATTGGTGAAGTTTGAACTAGACCTTCATGAATGTACAATACTGCAATATCAAGAATGCATAGTGCTGCTCAGAAAATTTAACACTATCATCCTCATTTGGAAAAAATAAATTTCAAAGGCATACAAAGGCATAGCATATTTGAAGAATGACAAAAAAACTCAATGTGTGTTTCATTGAATAAATGGGCACAGACATATGAGATAAGGAAAGTGAGTATATTTTATAGTTGTGATTTAAATCTTATATGCAAACCTATTCATTGCTTCCCAAATTAAAATGTGACCAAAAAGTATAATTGTATTTATTCAAAGGCAGCTGTTTGATTTTAAATTTTATATTTTATGCTTACAGTGAAAGTAATTTTTCATATCATTGAGTAATATTGGAAAGAGGGTCAGCAACTCTTAGAAAGCAAATACTCCTGTGCTTTTTTAGTGAAAGTGTGGCCTTTGAAGGATGCACGCAGTCTAGAATCTTGCTGGATCCTAAAATGTACATCTGGAGAAAGGTATCTGTATCCTTCATGCTCACTCTGTGCTCCACATGAATCAGAAATGGGGGAGGAAAGAAGACAGTTTCTCAAAAAACATTCTACAGAAGGGAAACTGGCAGCAAATACTGTGAAAAAAAGGATTGAAAATGTCTATCCAAAGGACGCTCTAGAAACTAGGTCATAAGATAGATCACACAAACAGTTCCACATTTAAGTTTGGGAAATAGAGACATGAAAATTAAATAGCGGCATAATCAAAGAAAGCTGCCTCAAATTATCCTGTATTCTTAATTTAGAAAAATGTGTCTTAGATGTTCCTCTCTCAAAGAGCAGCATATTATTTAGAATAGACAAACTGTCAAAATAAAAGACTCAGAATATCTCAAATACTTAACCAATGAGAAAATGGTTCTATCTTATTTTTAACTGTTTGATAATGGTATTCACTGGGTCTCCTTTTCTATGTGGATTCAAGGATCTAGGCTTCTTCCATCTATGGTGCATCATTCCTAAGAGTCTCAGTGTCCTCTGTAGGATACTCTACATTTTGTGGCAGGTAAAGAGAGCATGAAGAAACTTGTAGGAGGGTTTTATTGTAGGGAATAGTCTTAGAGGTGACCATATTGTTTCTACTCACTTTATATTGGTTGGAACTCAGTCACATAACCTTATTTAGTGACAAGGAAGCTTAAAAATCTCTGTTAATGGGAAAATGAAATTTTTTGTGTGCCAGTAAAAGTCTCTGGCTTTGTCTCCTCATGGCCACGGAGATTTTAATTCACCGTTCAATCACGAAATAAATATACTACCTCCCCTGCCCCGCGCCAAAGAATACAACTCAAAGTCCCATCTATCCTGCGTCTAACTCAAAGTCCAGTATATGTGAGTGATTTTCAGACTTTTCTGTTATATAACTTTCTTTGTCTTGTGACCTATGATCTGAACAAACCTGTAATTCACCATTGTAAATTTCACTTCGACACATAGATATTTGCAGTAGAGTAATAGCAATCAAAAATCAATCACACAAATAAGCAACAACATAAGAAAACCCCTCCCATTCAGAAAAATATAATGGCACTGAGAAGCTACTGGTCCATTACAGCTTGGAGTGGTAGATTTAAATTCTTGGATTAGTTCCTGATTTTGTTCCCTGGGAAGGCTTCTTTTGCTTATTGTTCTCATATCCTGGCTTTGCCCTTCAGAAAGTTCCTTCTTGTCTGCTAATCTCCATGGCTATATCTATGTTGAGTGTTGTAGAAGATTCCCACCTATTGCTGGTACCGGTTTGGGAATCTGTAGATTTTAACCCCAAGAGGTTTGCATTTGTTTGTCTGGTTTTCTTTTATTTTTTTTTTGTAGCCTAGGTGTGTCTATGGAAATATAATTTGTTGAAAAATTACCAGGTATCAAATGACATGTGCATTTCTTGTCAGTTCCATGTAGGTGTCAACCCACCAAAGTTCTCTAATGGATGTATTTTTTTTTTCTTTTCTGTAGTGTAAAGGTCTCGTTATGTTGCCCAGGTTGATCTTGAACTCCAGTCCTCAAGCGGTCCTCCTATTTTGGCCTCCTAATGTGTTGGAATTACTGTGTACCTGGCCCGTGATTCTTAATCTGATTTATTAATTATTTATCCTATACCTCAATCTCTTAAGTTAACAGTGGCAATGATGAAAGTATCTGAAGCAATAGGCCATGGGAGAAGATACTGCCATTAAATTCACTCTTTTAGCATGGCTGATTTGTTTTGTAGTCCAATAATCTTGTGATGTTTCTGACTTTCTCCTTTTCCTATTTAATATTTAGGATCATTCTGAACCACTGGACACACATCACCTAGATAAGAGTAAGAAAACTAGTATTTGTTGGCCAAATCTAGACATACCAATTATTTTACAAATATTATATGAACACTTTCTTGTTACAACAGTAGAGTTTAATGGTTGTGATAGAGAGCATATACAGTAGTCCCCCAATAATTTCAGTATCGCTTTCAAGATTACAGTTACTGACAGTTAACTGCTCTCTGTAATACTAAATGGACAATTCCAGATATAAACAATTTGTAAGTTTTAAATTGCTTATCATTCCAAGTAATGTGATGAAATCTCATGCCACCCTATTCTGTCCTGAGCATCTCTTTGTCCAGTGTATCCATTCTGTATCTCAAATATTTTGGATTAGAATAATCTAAATTCAGTAATTTTTCAGGGCAAAATATTAATTAGAATTAATTGTTCAAGGAGCTCGGAATTTGGTTAACTCCTAATTATATTGGGCATGGGCCCAGTATTAGGCTCATCTTTTATGTCCTCTAAATTTCTTGTTCTCCGAAATTGAGTATGTGAGACCTATATGTGGAATCAAATTTAAACTCATAGAAGTAGAGAGTGGAATGGTGGCTGCCAAGGGCTGGGAGTGGAGGTGGATCTGAGATTAAGTAAATGTTTGTCAAAGGATACAAAATTTCTGTTTGATAGGAAACATAAGTACAAGAGACCTTTTGTGCAACATGATGACTGTAGTTAATAACAATGTATACTTGAAACTAAATAAGACAGAAGATTTTAAGTGTTCTCATCACAAAAAAGATAAGTTTGTATGATAGTGCTTATGTTAGTTAGCTCAATTCATCCAGGCCACTAAGAATACATTTTTCAAAACATCATGTTGTACAATATCAATATATACAATTTTAATTTGTCAATTAAAAAATACATTTTACAAAATTGTCTTAAAAGAAAATTTAGCATGGGAAAACCTAAAGCATCATTTAAGTCTGTGAAGAAATCAAACTCATTTCTGTTGAAAGACTATGAGGTCACATTTACTGAAGGAATTATTTAAGCCTTCATAGACTGAGAATGAACAGAATAAAATAATATGAGGATAAGTTTAAATTTATAGCACCTTTTACTCTTCAAAAAAGAGAATTTGATTGCAGAAATTTACTCTTTGGATTTGAATCTTTAAAGTGATTTAAAATTAAGATGCAATGTCTCCCTGAATAAATACACACATGCAAATCTTTTGATAGTTACAAAAGATTTAGTCTCAAATATGGGACATCTTTGTGATTTTTTTTTTATATAACTTTATACATTTGATGTCATTGTAGAACCTCTGATTCATAGTGAACTATTATAGTCAAATGGACAATTGAATAATATGTTAAATGCCAGCCTTGGTAGCCAAATAGCCTTAGGGTATAATCTTTAAATTAACTCATGACCATGTTTGGTTTGTCTCTTATGTAAAAATCTACACTGCAAATCAGGGATCCCAAGAGGACACATAAAAGAACAATAAGAGTTAATGGGGGATGGAAAACTATAAAACTGCAGATTTTCTCCTCTGGGATGTACACTTGTACTCCTAGTTTCTTTTTCTGTTTTCTCTAATTTTCCTTGCTATAAAACAGGGACTTTATTTATTGATAAATTTGGGAAAGATAAACTATATAAGTCTGATTATTTCTCTGTCTCTCTTCTCTTGGCTACAGGCGATACAGAGTAAGCACATTTTCAGTTTGTGTTACATATTTATCGCAAAGGATAGATCACCACAAAGTACATGGGTTTGCAATTGTGTTACACTGACTGTATTTGGAAGAATTTGTCTACCAGAGGCAGTTATTTAGGCCTTGGCGCCCCACTTGCCCTCACATATATTCCACATATCAATAATGTAATGCAATACTGTAGTCTCTATTTGAGGGCTTTAGGCCTTATTTTTCTATCAGTTCAGACTTAAGGAGATGAAAGAAAATGCTGTAAGTTTGATCTATGCGTACATATACACAGAAGTAATTAAGTCTCTTTAATTCATTGTGTGTTAAGGCCATAATTGCTTTTCAAATATGTTAATTTAAATTTTAAATATCTACTTTTATATTTCTAGAAATATAATCTATGAACATAGTATAAAATATGAAACAGTACTGTTAGACATAAAGCATATAAAATAAAGTTTTACAACTATGCTGTCATATCTGTGAAATGTTTTCAGTTATCTACTGATCTAAAACCCACCATTTAAAAATGCTGTTTATATTTCATACCAAATAATATGGTGAAACTTTATGAGCCTCACATTAGAACTTCATAGATCTCTCAATTTGAAGCTTGACTCTTAAGGTGATATCAATTTTATGGCAAAATATTTGAAACTATGGTAAACTTCAATGTGTGATGTAATTTTTGTCATTAACAAAAATGTTAGACACATTAACCTTTGAAACAATGTAAGTCTTAAACAGTTCCTGGTGTAGAAACAGTCAGTGACATTTCAAGTTTTTAGCTATTGTCACTGACAGCCTGCTAAAGTAGTTTACCATATAGTTTTTAAGTAACAGAAAGAAATAGTGCTTCCAGCATCATAAAGACTTGTCTTTCCTTAGGACAGTGCTTTGTTTTATACCTTGTTACTTTCAATGCTCATGGACTAAAGACCATGAATACCAACAAAGCAATTCAACCTACTTTATTAGGTCTCCAAGGCAGAAAACAGTTAAAAGTCCACAACTGGCTATAACTCAAATTCCAGTCTTTTGCGTTTTCTCATTCATATTAAAAGTTTCCTCCATCTTCAGAGATATCACCACTTCACCTCAATTTTTTGGATTCGATTATATGTTTTCTGTTAAATTTGGGATGACAATATATCTACAACTCTGGTTCCAAATTAAAATACTGTCTGATACTATAAAAATGATTTAAGACCTTGTATAAACTAGGTTTCTCTGCAATAAGAATAATTTTTATAAAAGAAAAAAGGAAATTTACCAAACTGTCAATTGCTTTGAAGAATTTAGTATGTGATTTACTGAACTCAGGCAAACACTCTACTGTTTATAGTGCAAGAAAATAACAGCTAAGAAAGGGAATAAAAATAAGACAGAAAACCCATACTTTTAAGAAGGTAGCAGAAAATAAAAGATGACTGCAAAGAGCCTTGGTGTTTAGTTTTAGGCCTTGAGAATGAGAATAAATGCTTTTCCTAATATGCCATCAAATTTTTTGGCTCAGACATTTCCTCCTAACACTTTTTTTTTCTGGTTCTGAAAGAGAGTAAAATAATCCCCTGCAAATCAAAATAATACAATTCGATGTTCTTTATATTACTAAAATACTCAATAAGAGTTGCATGATTGTTGTTTGAGAAGAAACTTGAATTCACAGAAGGTTGATTATGGGATTGTCATAATACCAAGTAATTGACACTAATGAGAATAATACAAGGGGTATAGTTAAGAGGAAAAGATAATGTCTGCAAACAACGTTGCAAGGAACCACCCCTACCATCTGTGTCATTTCCCCCACCCCCGACTATAAATGGTTATTTTACAGTGTAAAAAGATGAATACAGAAACTGTGGCAAAAGGAAGTATAGATTTATCAGAGAAAGTCTTTAAGATTTATCACTGGCTTATGGTGAAAGAAAGAAAAGAAAAGAGAAAAGGATAGAGAAAGAAAAAAAAGAAAAAAAGGAAGGAAGGAAGGAGGGAGAGAAGGAAGGAAAGAAAGAAAGAAAAAGAAAGACAAAGAAAGAAGAAAATAAGAATAATTTTCTCTACAGAGTTATGCCATGTGTTAGTACTCTGATTCTTCAGTTAACTAGTTTTTTATTATTTATTTATTTATTTATTTATTTATTTTTAGCATTACAATAAAATATTTTATCCTATGGCTGTAAATAACTTTGACAACACATGTGCGTTTAATTTTCTCCACATATTAATTTTCAGAGCTATAGCTAAAAACATTTCAATAGTTTAATCATTTTCTTGTTCTACCATGATATTGCCATATATTATAATCAATTATAAAATTATGAAATGTTCTTAAAATCTTAGTGACTGTATTTTTATGAGGCAAATTATATATGGCAGGTGTGATTATTTCAGAGCCGTCTAATCCTAAAGTGCTATAGTCAAGATAGTTAATAATTGTTAGTTTCATATTAGAAAAACTAACCATAAATGTTCACTACCAATTCTACAGACTGTTAGAATATATTATTGAAAATAAAGCAAACACATTCTGTTGTTACAAGCCTCATAACGTTAAATCTGCATAATCAAGTAATAAAGTGCTTCTAACATTATACAGACATTGTCATACCTCACAAATAATTGCCTCTGCAAGCCTTCTAAGCAATTTTAATATTACTATACAGCATGAATAAGGGTCAGAATCCTAATAAAAGGATCAGAATTAAGATATCACTTACATTTGGGCACGATGAGTCTTAAATAATGACATATCTATGTGGAACACGCATAAGCAATTGAGGAAAATTTCACCTAATTAGAAGAAAATACTAGAGAATACAGATTTAGGAGTTGAAATTATTAAACATAAATATATTATTATCGTTTAATAGCTGATAGAAAGTGAGTAACTAGAGTGGGTCCTGATGAATTCCTGCAGAGAACTTGTGAACTCCATCAGGGTGGACTTGATCAGCAAAAAAGAAAAAAAGTATGTCAGGTAGGTAAGAAAGATAAAAATGTTACAAATTAAGAAGGAGATAGGGGAAACTTAAAAACATTGTTTTAGAAAGCAAACCTTTAGTATCAAATTCAATTTTCAGTATATTAAGATGTAAATAAAATAAATATCTATTAAATACAAACATGAAATACAGCTATGATTTATAGGAGCAACACCATATACTATGTTACATGTATGTTGTTACCTCATAACAACTCTATGATTGAAGCTCTTTGTTACTCAAATAATAATACTAAGTTTCATCAATGTTTTTTTGGCAAATATTGGCTTGTTTTAAAAGAGGTTAATACTGAAAAATTGTTAATCTATACAACTATCTTTTTATATGATATTCTATATATACATATGTGTGTAATTGACTCAAATAGTTATTATTGAAACTTGTCAAAGGTGTTTTTTGTATGTGACCTTTGGCAAGGCAATCATTTATTACATAAATAATAATATATTATTTTGTATGCATTATATTTATATAATATATAATTTATATATTAATAAGATTTTTTTGCCTTACACAAGATCACAAAAGAAGAAAAAACTGTTGACAAATATATATATTTCAGTAGCTTTGGGGCTACAAGTGGTTTTGGATTATATGAATGAATTGAATAGGGTTAAGTCTGAGGTTTCAGTGCACCTTTCACCCAAGTACCATACACTGAACTCAATATTTAGTTTTTAACCTTCACTTTCCTCTCATCCTTTCCGTTTGAATCTTCAAAGTCTATCACTCACTCTCTCTCTCTTTGTTCCTGTAGCTTAGCTCCCACTTGTGAGAGAATATATCGTTTTCCATTCTTCAGTTTACTTCACTTAGAAGTGTTGCCTCCAGCTCCATCCAAGTTGTTGCAAAAGACATTATTTCATTCTTTTATCATCTTAGTAGTACTTGATGGTGTATGTATATCACATTTTCTTTATCCATTCATAATTGACAGACACTTAGATTGATGTGTGCGTCAACATTTTAGTATTTCTAGTTATCTTTGTTAAATGTCATTATGATTTGTATACTGTGACCTAAGAAAAATAATTTTAAAAATTATATTTTGTTTCTTTATTTGTATAAATTTAAGTGGTACTAGTGCAATTGTGCTACACAATATGTGCAAAGATGGATACTATGGTGTAGTCTTCAAGTTTGCTTCTAGTGTATTCATCACCCAAGTAATGTACATGGTACCCATTAAGTAATTTTTCATCAGCCACTCCCCTCCTACCCCTCCCCCACCATTTAGAGTATGCAAAGTCTATTCGTTAACACTCTATGTTTATATGTACATATACTTTAGTTCTCACTACAAAGTGAGAACATGCAATATTTGTCTTTATGTTTCTTAATTGTTTCACTTAAGATAATAGCATCTGGTTACATCTATACTAATACAAAAGACATAATTTTATTTTTTCTTTACATACTGTGTAGTATTTCATTGTGGATATAGCCAATGAAATACTATCTAGTATATAAAGAAAAAAATTATCCAATCTTTATCCATACATTGCTGGATATGTAGTTGATTCCCTACCTTCCCTATCGATAAAAACGATTTCAAGGTTGTTTTTTTTTCCCTAGAACTTTTTCTCTAGAACTATTCTACTGCTTTAGAATAGTTTCAACCATAATCACACTATTAATTCACTTTTTATTAATTCATCTGCTCAGGTTTCTCTAATGTATCTTCTGTTAGGATAAGAATTTATACTAAAATCACACTGAATTTCAAATAGACGTCATGGAGTGCTCACCATTCCATCATCTTTATTAATAGACTTTCTCTGCCCCTATTATAATAGATAAACCCTCCCAGTTCTGAAATGAGGCACATACTTCAAATTTACTCTGAATCTCAGGCACAGCCTCCAATTTTGTACTGTATCTATTTGCCATTTATATATCAACTTTGAAATTAATCTCTGTTATGTTTTATAATAATCTATAAAATACTACGTTGCTGAATATTTTAACAAAAATGGAAATAGCTTTATATCAAATTTTTTAGCTCCTAACAAAATGAGAAATTACTTTTTATAATTGGGACTACTTACATTTATATAATTTTTAATATTTGGTTATCCTTGATCTTATAAAGATCATTTTGCCATATGGCCTTAATCTTATAATATTGGGTTATGTTTGCTTTTTTATATATTAATTTTGATTAATATATAATTAAAATTTAGGATTTAATAAAAACTATTGTCAAGATTATTCTGTAAACTCCTGTGAGATTTTTGAATTAATAATTGGTTTTTACGGAATTAGAAGATTTTATTATATGCTTAAGAACTTCATATTTCATTGAAATTATATGTTCTAAAAGTATAGAAACTTTTGATAACATTTACCTGGAAATTATTTTTATCTGATTTTCTAAGAATGGCTAACCTCTTGATATATGGTCTATTTTTCCTTTTAAAACTTAATTTATTTATTTATTTTAAATTGAAAAATGAGAATTACTTATACTTAAGGGCCACACCATGATGTCTTTGTATATACAAGGTAGAACAATTCACTCAAGCCAATCAAGATAGGCCTTACCTCTCCATCTTTTCATTTTTTGTAGTGGGAATATTAAAAATGTATTCTTTTAGCAATCATGAGCTACATGATATATTATTATAGACTGTGGTCACCATGCAGTGTAATGGATTCCTAAAATTTATTCACCTAGTGTAACTGCAACTTTTTACCCCTTGATCAACATCTCTTTTCTCTATCAATTCCTCTTCTCCTTCTCTCCTTTACTCCTAATTTCCCTGCACCTCTGATAACCATTTTTCTACTCTCTATGTCTGTTACATGGACTTTTTAGATTTTACATATAAGTGAGATCATACAGTATTTGTCTTTCTCTGCCTGGCTTATTTCACTTAGCATAATGTCCTCTAATTTCATCCACGATGTTGTAAATGGTAGCATTTCGTTCTTTATTAAGGTGGAATAGTATTCCATTGTGTATGTATATCACATTTGCTTTATTTATTCATTCATTAAATAAACATTTAGGTTGCTTCCATATCATAACTATTGTCAATAATGTTGAAATGTGCAGTGGCTTGCAGATACCTCTTTGAAGTATAAATTTCTATGCCTTTAGATATGTACCCAGAAATAGAGTCGCTGGATTATATGGCAATTCTATTTTTAGTTTTTTGAGGAACCTCCATACCATTTTCCAAAATGATGATAGTAATTTACATTCCCACTACCACTGTACATCGATTCTATCTTCTCTACATTCTTGCCAACATTTATTGTCATTTGTCTTTTTGATAATGGCCATTCTCACTCATAGGTATAAGGTACAATATCACTGTTGTTTTAATTTGCACTTCTCTGGTGATTAGAAAAATTGTTGAGTATTTTTTCATACAACTGTTGTTTATATCTCTTCTGATGAGAATGTCTACTCAGATTATTTGCCTTATATTATTTTATATTAATTGGTCCCTTTGAATTTTGATCTTCTGGTGGTACCATTATCAATTATAATTTACATATAATCTGCAAATTTTTAAAACTGTATCATCTTTTTATTGTGGAAAGAAAAGGAGCTTGGATTTCTATTTCAAAATGTTTCCACCAACCTTGGGAAGCATATTTGCTAGTTCTTTCCACTCACTCTTGGAGTACATATCCATGACTGACATCCATGGCTTTTGATAGCCATTTAGCAGACCAAATTATGTTTATACACATTTTGCTGACCAAGAAGTTATCTTTATTGATTTTTTTTTCACTTTTTGGGTTGAATTCTGAGAAGTTAATAAGAAAACTCCAAAGGATGATGGTTTCTAGTTTCATCCATGTCCCTGCAAAGGACATGAACTCATCTTTTTTTATGGCTGTGAAGATGTTGTATATGTGCCACATTTTCTTTATCCAGTCTCTCATTGATGGACATTTGGGTTGGTTTCAACTCTTTGCTATTGTGAACAGTGCCACAGTAAACATACATGTACATGTGGCTTTATAATAGAGTGATTTATAATCCTTTGGGTACATACCCAGTAATAGGATTGTTGGATCAAATGATATTTATAGTTCTAGATCCTTAAGGAATCGCCACACTGTCTTCCATGATGTTTGAACCAATTTACGCTCCCACCAGCAGTGTAAAAGCATTCCTATTTCTCCACATCTCTCCAGCGTCATTCTCAGCAAATTGTCACAAAGAACAGAAAACCAAACACCCCATATTCTCACTCATACATGGGTGTTGAACAATAAGAACACATGGACACAGAGAGGAGAACATCACACATTGGGGACTGGGAGATGGGGGACTAGGGGAAGAATAGCAGAGGGTGGGGGAGATTGGGGAGGGATAGCATTAGGAAAAATACCTAATGTAGATGACGGGGCAATGGCTGCAGCAAACCACTACCATGGCACGTGTATACCTGTGTAATAAAGCTGCATGATCTGCACATGTACCCTAGAACTTAAAGTTTAAATAAATAAATAAATAAATCTCCAAAGGATTTTTTAAAGAGTTGCCTCTTCACACAATAAAATTGTATTTATATATGCAAAATACAGCAATAAAGATAGGACAGTTGCTAACATTTTTGTCATAGAATATCTAGCATTAAGAAATTGAATAAGCTATTCTACCTTTCATTTCTGTTTGGCTAAATGAATTATTTATGTAAGACAGAAAAGTGTAATTGCCATTGAGTTTAGATCAATATTCATTGAAATTCTAGTAACTCAATATGAGCAGTACTTCAGAAAGTTTATACAGATTATCTTTAATCCTTACCATAACTTTATCAAGCAGTTATTATTAGTTTTCTTTATGCAATCATAAAGTTGAGGGCCTATGATATTATGTGACTGTTCAATATCTTTTATTAAACAAATATTTATTAAGCATATAATGGGTGTGTGGTTTAAAATGGCATACACGAAAGTCTTAAGTGACTAATTTCTAAATCACTAATTCTCCAACAAAATTGTTTATGTAGAATACCCTACCTGTCACTCAGTCTCCTTATACATGCTAGAAATTGTGAAGCTAAAAAAGAATGAGTCTTTGATCTATAAGACAAAAATAGGATAAAGGAAAACTATGATGATTTAAAAAAGAGGATAATTTAAAGATTGTTTAAGCATCTTTTTGAAAACAATGAAGGTTGAGTATTTTTTGACAATGTCTACCAAAGTTGCATAAACAAAGACCCTATGCACCATCAATTCTTATCCTGTGTTAATAATCAAAGAGAAATGCAAGCAAAGAGAAATGCATGACCAAGGACATGTTCAATGTTATTTATGCCCATGTTCTGAATAGTACCACAACTAAAAATAGTACAACATCTAAAAGTGAATTAATAAATAAAATTAGTGAATAAATATATATACCAATAAATATATTTAAAGATTGTACAAGTTAATGCTAAAAACGAAAGTGTTGGTGAATTGTAAATTTAAAAGAAACAAAAATACTTTCGTGTATTAGTCCTCTAACATAAAGTTCACACATGATCAAAAATACTACATTATGGCTGTAGGTGACATTATGGCCTTTATAAGAAAAGGGAGATGGTAATGAAAGAGAAGAAACATAAAAGCTTTTTTGGCTGGCAGCTAAGTTTTATGTCTTGATATATTTAGTAGGTATATAAAGTGTTTTGATAAATTATGAATATACACATTTATGTATCAACTAATTATTTTCAAGAGTAGTTTAAAACATTTGAACATTTTATGCTTATCTAAATATTATTGACAGCTGAGCATTGCAATGCCTTATGCTGATTTGTTCTTCCATTTTGGTTTTCTCTTTTTGTTTGTATGGCTGTTCAATTTTCAATGTATTATTTCTACTCCATTCACAAACTTTATTTTCACGATGCAATATATACTCTGTAAAATACACAAAACTATATTTGAGGTTCATTCACACACACCTCAAGTATTATAATAAAATTGTTAAATAAACTACAACTCTTATGTGCCTTTACAATAAATGTATGCATCAGTTTGTTCAAGACTCTAAAGGTCGGTAGGCTTTCTACTAAGGTACAGGTCATCTTGGTCCAGCTTGGTCTTGATCTTGATTGTCATCCCAAACTGTGGGTCTCATTTTTCTGTTTCTTCTGTATTTATATGTTAGAAGCAACTGATCTCCAGGGCATGTTCTTCTCATCTAGAATCATAGAATACATGAGGTCCAGCCAAATTACACAATCATATTGAAAGGCTTTTTTTTTTTGCTTTATATATGCTAATGTTCTACTTGTCAAAGCAGGTCACAAGGACAGTATCAACATGAATGGATGCCTTTTTGAGTTTTGTGTTGCTGTATTACAGACTGGGTAATTTATAAAGGAAGCAAGTTTATATCACAGTTTTGGAGGCTTTGAATTTCATTGTCAAGGTATGGGTGCCTAGTGAGGGCCTTCTGGCTGTGTCAACCATGACAGACAGTGAGAGTGTGTGTGTGGGGGGAGAGAGAGAGAGAGAGAGAGAGAGAGAGAGAGAAAGAGAAAGAGAGAGAGGTGTCAAACTCATAGCCTCAAGCACTTTTTATAATTGGCATTAACCCATTCATGAGAGTGACACCCTCAAGACCTTAATGCCTCTCAATAAGCCCCACCTCCCAACACTGCTACATTAAGGATTAAGTTTCCAATACATGAACTTTGGGAGACACATTCAATCCTAGCATTTGGGAATAAAAATATACCCTACCTAGGACCAAAATTAGGACAAAGCTGGTAAGGTAAAGCTGTATAAGTACTATGAGCTTCACTGCATTAAACTTGGTTATTTTCAAATATTATAGTAAAATGTAATTTAATTATTTAGTTTCTTTGGTTTCCCCTTATATTTTTTTCCTGAGAAGAATGGAGAAAACCTCACTCACTTTACTTTCATCATTGCCCTGATTCCACTTTTTCTGTTGCGACAGATTATAAAGGCACTTAACAAAATGTATGAATTAAATAGGATAATGTGATATGGCACATGTACAATAATAATGCAAGATATTTACAACAATCTAATATATAGTTAAGACAATATAAAATAATCAGTTTAATCACAAAAACTAGAATAATGGATAATGAGCTTTATGCATATCTACAAAGGGTTTCTAAATTTCTGGTAGTCTTTTTTAAAAGATGGTTACACTGATACATGCTTTATAAATATTTTTAACCTTTTTAAATTTTTAAACCATATCCATGTAGGTCCATGCACATGCACATGCACACATACACACACAAAGACATTAATGTTCACAGAAAGCTAAATAAAATGAATGTGGCTCATTGTGAAGGTCACAGCTGCCTGAGTTGATCAGAAAACTGCCAGCTTCTTCTCAGCATAACAGCTCATGTCTCAGAGCAATTACAGATCCTGGCTGTAAAAGAAATACTTTTACATTATGTGCCTTGTAACTGTGCTCTCCTGTACAACTTGGCTATCTACATCTTGGGTGATGTTCTCTCTATAGAATAGAAAATAAACCAGCAGTCCTACTGTTTAAATTAAGTGAAAACCTAAAAGGGAATCTGAAAAAGAAAATGCACAATTCTCATTCAGTATTTGAGCTGGATTTTTCTTTTAGGAGAAATGATTTAGTTTTTATTCAGGCTGTAATGATGGACAAGATTAGGAATACACTACCACATGTGTTAAACATATAGCAAGATATATCTACAGAAATCCTACAGATTTCTATTTTGCACAAAAGGCAAGGTATATAGACATATGTATTCATGTTTTTTTATATGTGTAATATGAAACTATATCCAAAATGTACATGTTCTCTGATTTTTAAAAATTTTGCTGCTCTTTAGGTGCCTAAAATGTGATGATTACTATACAATATAGACCTGTCTAGGATACTTGGTGTTATGAATTTAGGGTAACTAAGCAGGTTAGGGGACAGATAGTGTTGTGGAAGGCTAAAAGTTTTTTAAGTCTCTCTAGCAATAAAGACAAAATGAAATTAGCCAAGACAATAGTTTGATTATTTTAAGTTGTTATTTCCTACTTAGAATAACTGAAAACCACTAATAATGTAGAAATAAAATCTGTGTGCATACCGTACATGCTGTGGTAATCTTTGAAGGCAGAAGGGATAGTGTGGCAGTGTCAAGGAGAGTTTATCCTATAGCATGTCCCAGTGGATTCCAAAAAGCAGAGGAAGGACAAACAAACATGGAAGCGTATTTCTCAGGGTGCATGCAACAGCAATATGCATCTTGGTACCTTCCTAAAACAAGGGATAAGAAAGACCCCAGTTATTTTCTGAAATACAGTTTGAAGTGAGAAAAAGTTTAAATGAATTTTCACAATAATTTTTTATCTACCTCCTGACTGCTATGTGTTTTGTTATACTACATTTTATTTTCAGAGCTTTTATTGAGTAATTTTTGTCTTTAAATAAATAGTATTTCCTATATTTGTCCCCAGATTACTATGGTTAGTCTAACAAAATCTCAATTTCTACCTGAATGCTATAAAACTTCTTCCTTTATATATTGAATATCTGAATGTCTGTGTAGTGATCTGGGAGTATCTGAGAAATAAAAACAAATGACATATTTTTTTGTTTTCTTTTTGACAAAATTCTTATATCACTTAAAAAAAGGTATAGTATAGAATGAGGTTGTTCTAGAGGTTTCTAGTTTATGAGTGAATGAATTTCTGCTACTGAGAAAAATTATATTTATTGTTTCTGATCATCACTTTAATTCTTTTGTCCCAAGTTTCCTCTGCATCACTGGCTTATATATTCAATGGGCTTTAGGTTTCCCTTTAAAAGAAAAAGTGTCAGAGAAAAAATTTGCCAATGCTATTGCAAACACTCTGCTTAGTATAGTCCCAAATCACAGGATTTGTGATATGACTTCCTTTGAATGCTGCACAGCTCTAGCAACTAAGAATTCCATATGCAGCTGGTTTGTTGGCTCAGGACACTCTCTTGTGTGTCACAAGATTAATAGGAATGCAAATCTATAAAGTGAACTTCAACTCTAATTTCACAATTTCTCAAAAATATAAATTGGTTTAAATAATTTACTTGCATTCAAATACTGTCTTCTTCAGCAATCTTTTATGTGTCCGATACTAGTCTGAGTCCAAGATTTATAAAGGGATTAGTGGCTTGGGAATTAGCTTTCCAATATGTTCAAATCAAATCCAATTTTATGTTCCCTGCAACCTTGACTGTGTTACATTCTTCAAGGATTTTCTCAGATATCATTTTCACAGTGGTAACAATCATAACCACTTCTGTGTTAGGCCATTCTTGCATTGCTATAAAGAAATACCTGAGACTGTAATTTATAAAGAAATGTGGTTTAATTGGCTGATGGTTTTGCAGGCTGTACAGCAAGCATGATGCTGGCATGTGCTTAGCTCCTGGGGAGGCCTCTGCGAGCTTTTATTCATTGAGGAAAATGAAGCAGGAGCAAGCATGTAACAGAGCCACAGCAGGAGCAAGAGCAAAACAGTGAGGAAGGGAAGTGCCCCACACGGAAACAGATCTCATAATAACTCTTTCACTATTGCAAGGACGGCACCAAGTCATGAGGGGTATGCTCTCATGACCCAAACACCTCCCACCAGGCTCGACTTCCAACATTGGGGATTGTGATTCAACATAAGATTTGGCAAAGATGTATATTCAAACTATCTCAACCTTTTTTAAAAGGTATAATCATATTCCTCCCAATTTTCATTAACTTGTTATAATTTATTTTCTTTTGTAATATTTTGTAGCATTGCTGTGGTTTTTAGTTATTAGAATTTTTCAAATTTGTCTTTTGACCTCTGCTAGCATATTAGCCTAAAGATGTCAAAGTGATTTTATTGGTTTTGTTTGCTTGTATTTGGACAGGGTCTGACCGATGGAAAGTGATAAAGAAATTTTTATTGAATGAATGAATAAAGTAATGTATTAACTTCCTATTTTTTATTACTTTTCAGTCATATAGTGGATAACAATTTATTTTTGAGGGCAATATAATAAATATTAAAAGAGCATCTAAAATTAATCACATTTAACCAGAAGTATGTCATGTGATAGACATATGTTCTAAACTGACTACTTCTTACTCTGTGCCTTTCACAAAAGTTAAACATTTCTGTAAACAGAACTTACTTAAAAATAAATCCATTTTTATGAATTTCAATACATTAAAACTTGTGTTTGTAAAAAGAACAAACCGTCATGTGTTTGATTATAATTTGCTTTATGACTAGCATAGAATTACTGCCTTGGGATTCTTTTTTCTTGAATCCAGCCATTTCTTGATCAATAGACTTCTCCTTAGAGGGATAATTAGAACACAAGTTGACATTCATTAGTATTTAGAAGATGAACAACATAATGCATTTTATTTTTGTTCAACAATCTGGTATTATTTACTTCAATATGCAAACTATATCCCAGCAACGAATAAATGCATGACTATAGTTCCTTGTTTCAGATTTAACAATGCAAAAAATGACTCTGTTGGGCTTAACACTATATTAAAATGATATCGTAGTTTAACCATAGCATCATACTGTGAGGAAAGAAGTATGATTTATCCAAACCTGAGTGTTAAGATTAGAATGTAGTTCTTGTGAAAGGAAGGAACGTTACTTGACCTCACAAAGTGTACGTTAAGAACAAATGCTTCTTTTGTGCTTGAACTGTAATATTTTATATTTAATTTTTAGAAGGTGATTTCTTAATAGTTTAAAAATATTGTCTAACCTCTTGACAGGAAAATAATAAAATTACACTTCGCATCAAACCAAAACTTTATTCCCAGGAAAGTGATAGTAAATAATTCCTTTTAACATGTTAAATGCAATGACACTACAAGTACATTTTGGAAAGGATGAGTAATTATTCACACAAAGTCTGCAAGGTTTAATTGTTAACATACATTGACCTATGGAGAGCACAAAAACACATTGAATAAAATGTTAAAATTTTTGAAATTTTAGTTATTTTTGAAAGTTAAATTTAAATTTTAAAATGTATTAAAGCTTTTGATTTCCTCAATTCTTTTACCAGTAAAAAATTAAAATTCTTAACTTTCTTAATGTAAAGTCATGCTACTTTGATATATAGTTCTACAAGCTTTGACACATAATTATATTATTGTAATTGTTACAACAGAAAGTATACAAAATAATTCTAATGCTCCAGAGATTTCTGTCATGCTGTTCCATTGCATTTAAATCTTATTTCATCTTCTAAACCATGGTAACAACTAGTCTGTTCTAGTTCTGATATTTTTTTACTTTTCCTAAATGTTGGAGATATGAAATCAGTGGGTATATAGTATTTTGAGATGGAGTTTGTCCACTTACCATAATTCATTTGAGATCCATCCTTGTTACATGAAACATTCATTCATTTCTCTTTATTGCTGAATGTGAATGCGTCACAGTTTATCTCCTGAAAGGCCATGTGGGTTGTTTTTGTTTTGGGGCAATGTGTTACACATTTGTAGACAGATTTTTGTGTAATTATCAGTTTTTATTTGTCTAGGATAAATACTAGAAGCATGATTGTTGGGTCATAATGTATGTGAATGTTTAGCCTTGCAGGAAGCTGCCAAACTGTTTTTCTGTGTGGCTGTGCAATTTGCATCCCTGGCAGCAATGTCTGAGTAATCTCATTGCTCCCTGGGCCAGCCAACACTTGCTTTTGTCATTATTATTTTTTTAAAAAATGTTTTGCCGTTCTCATAGGTGTTTAGTTGTTTATCACTGTGGATTTAATTTCCATTTTTCCAATTAATAGTGATATCCAACATCTTTCAATATGTTAATTTATAATTTATGGATTTTTTTTGGTGAAGTGTCTATTCACATCATTTGCAAATTTTTATGTGATTGTTTTCATACTACTGAGTTCCGACCATTCTTTACGTATTCTGAATACAAATCATTTGTCTTCTCTGTCATCTGCAAGTAGTCTTTTTCAGTCTCTTAACTGTGTCCTTCACAGAAAAGTATTTTTAATTTTAATGAAGTCTAATGCACTTGATATCAGTTCTAAAACACTTTGTCACAAAGATTTTCTCCTAAATGTGTTATGATTGTGTTTTATATTTAATTCTGTAATATATTTTGAATTAATGTTTTATATAATGTGAAGAGAAGGTTGACTGCTGCTTCTGCTACTTCTTCCTTCCTCTCCACCTTTCCCTCCCCCTCTCTATCTTTTGTCTTTAAAAAATATATAAATATACCCTTGTCCCTATACCTTTTGATGAAAGACTCTACCTTCTACATTAAGTTGTTCTTGCATTTTGTACAAAATCAGGTAATTTTGTTTGTGTTGGCCTATGTATGGATTTTGTGTTGTTTCATTGGTCTACGTTTCATTGGTCTTTCAATTATATTAAAATGGCTTTCTTAATTTAGATTATTAGTAACTCTTAAAATCAGTGGCTATGTGTATTAGTTTACTGTGGTTCCTGTAACACCATACCACAATCTGAGTGATTGAGGTGACAAAAATTTACTATCTTACAGTTCTGGGGGCTAGAAATCTGAAATCAGAATGTCAGCAAGGTTGTTTTCTTATATGGGCTATGATGAAAAATTCTATTCCAGGTCTTTCTCTTTTTGGCTTACAGATGACTATCTTCTGTTATCTGTTTATATCATCTTCCCTCTATGCATTTCTGTCTGTGTATAAATGTTCTCTTTTTATCAGGATGCTGGTCATATTGGTTTAGGGCCCAGACTTTGACTCAACTAATTTTAACTTGACCTCCTCTATAAAGACTTTGTCTTTAAATAACATCGTATTCTGATGTATTGAGAGTTAGGACTCTTAATATTTTGTGATTCGGGAGAGAAAGTGGGTGGAACACAATATATCTATAACATCATAAGTACTCTAAATCTGTTCTTTTATAAAATTATTTTGGAAAGTATAACTGCAATTACTTATTCATATAAATTTGAGAATCAGCTTGTCTATTTTAATGAAGAATCCTACTGTGATTTTGATTGGTATTACATTAAGTCTATAAATCAGTTTGGTGTATTTGTCATCTTAATTATTTTGCGTCTTCCAAATTTATTAACATGACATATCTTTACAATTATTTCTATTTCTTTCATTTATTTCACCAATAATTTAAAAAGTTTAGCATATATTTTCTGTATATTCTTTACTTAATTTAAGATTACTTTTTCATGGAACATAACTCATGAAATGATGACATATTGTTTTTGCTTTTATTCTTCATTACTAGTTAACAGAAAGATGACAGAATTGTGTATCTTGACCTTATATCTTGTGACATTGCTCAATTCAGTTATTTCTTCTATAATATTGCTTAAATGGATGCCTTGAAATTTCCCACATTGACAATTATGTTTTCTGTGAATAGACATCATTTTATTTATTTCTTTACAATATGAATACTTTGATTTCTATTTATTGACTTACTGCATGTGCTAGAACTTTCAGAATGGCAATAAATGACAGTGGTGAGAGAAATCCTTGCCTGTTAGGGAAAAAACCACTTTATCTTTCACCATTAAATATGATATTAGCTATAGATTATATATTGTTCACACTAATTATTTTGATTTCTCATTTGCTCAGTTTTTACCATCAATGGGTATCAAATATTATCAAATATTTTCTGCATCTGTTGATGTAATCATGTTCCTTTTACAATATCATGTTATATCATGAAATGCATTGATTTTTGAGTTAACCCTACACCTGTATACAAATTTCTACTTTTCTGTATTGTGTTCAGAGTTGAGTACAATCTCTCTTCCTTACTGCAAAACCCATGACAGTAGTTCCTGCAGCTATCATGGTAGTCCTAACTAAAGTCTAATTTACCACTTTAAAAGTGTCATAGGTTTTTTAACACCTGTGCTACGTGCATCTTATTGAAAATTACTCTCCCTCTACAAGAAATCATTCTTCTGTTTACTATTTCCAAAAGTCTTATTATCTTGGTCAGTGTATGTTGTAACAAAGGTTAGAGGGGTATTACAAGCTGTTTTGTTACCGGAGTGTCATTTGTGGCTTGTTTGGTTGAGATTATCCAAAACCAAACTAGAGGATCGGCTGCCAACTGCAGTTATATAACCTGGACCTGTGAACTTTACATGCATGGAATAAATGGCTGTCACCAGGCCATCAGTGACATGATCTTGAATCACTACAACCTCTGTTTCCCAGGTTCAAGTGATTCTCCTGCCTCAGCCCCCCTAGTAGCTGGGACTACAGGCAAGTGGCACCATGCCCAGCTAATTTTTGTATTTTTATTAGAGACAGGGTTTCACTATGTTGGCCAGGATAGTGTCAATCTCTTGAATTTGTGATCTGCCTGCCTCATCCTCCCAAAGTGCAGGCATGAGCCACTGCTCCTGGCCTGTAGTTTTTAATTTCAAGGCACTGTTCTAAATGCAATGGATACAAAATTAACCCAGGCTTTATTCCATGAAGAATATCCTTAGTGAATAGAAGAAACTGCCACAAACAATTACAAAATATTCACAAAGTTCACCAAAATGTGTTAGAAATAAGCATTTTAGAAGTCGTGATGTTTGATATGCATATCAGAGATTGTTTAGTATTATTTTCAGACACAAAATGTGATAAATAGAGCAGGCATAACAATACAAGATAGACTATTAAAACATTAAAATGTGACCCCAATTTTGAAATGCTTTTATTTTTTATTTTTGAATTATTTTTTTTTTTGAGACACAGTCTCACTCCGTCACCAGGCGCCAAGCTGGAGTGCAGTGGCGCGACCTTGGCTCACTGCAACCTCCACCTCCCAGATTCGTGCAATGAAACGCTTTTAAATGGAGAAACTTGTTTTATTTGATGCATTGTCAATTCCCGACAAAATAATGCTAAAGGAGCAGAAAGAGGCAGTTAATATATATAATTGCAAAGTATAAGGGTTATCTGAAGAAAGCAAGAAATCTACCTTCACAGAGCTTAGCATAGGCATCTGATCATTACATGTGAAAATTTGTGAGAGGAAAACTCATAGGTACGAGGAGAAATATTATTTTTATAACAAATGAGTGTTCTAAGCATTTCTTTGTTGTGATATAATATTTTCCTTTTCTTAGAAATAACAAATAAATAATTAACATTATTTCTGGTAGACATACCACTTTGCTACATATATATCAGAAATGTAGATAGGGCCAACCATTTTTTCATCTTATGAAGTTGTCATTTGAAATTTAATTTGAATTTGAAAAGGATTCCATTTCTGTATTGTTTTTCCCTTTAATTTGAGAGATACAAAATGTATTTAATGTTTATGTATTATTCTATTTGTCATATAATAGCTCAATATTAAAGGAAAGTGTACAAAATAGACAATGATGAAGTTCATGCTATATATAAGGTTTCAAAATAAAGATTTGGAAACTATTAACGTATACAGAGTGGCTGTAAAAGTAAATAAGATTACCTGATGACAGTATGCATTGTTGAAAGAAATGTAATCAGGGACTAACAACCTTGGGGAAACCTTGGGTGATGGTGGTGTTCAAGATATGGCATAAGAATAACCTATGTAAATTAAAAATGAAATGATCAGAAATCTACCAGGAAATCTGTGAAAAGTAAATGATGCTGCCCCTGGAAATAGGGAAAATATATTTTCAAGAGTATCAAAGAAGCCAATTATTAAATATAGCACAGATGTTCTAATAAAGGAAAATCAATTTTGCATTGGATTTGATAAATATGAGGTCATGATTAATATTAGATGAAACAAATTCAATAGAATGATGATACAGAATAAAGTGAAGACGTTTAGGAGGTGATGAAATCTCAAAATGGGAAACTTAAATGCTAAGCTCCTTTATAACAAGGTTAGTTATAATGGGGAAGAAAAATGTGGTTAGTAGCTAGAGAGAAATAGATGTATACCTCTGGGATTTGCAACAAGTGTGTGTATATAAGCTAAGAGCAGAAGTTTTTAGGGTTCAAAATTTTGATGCTTCAAATGAGGGTGATAGTATACATATACATAAAGAAGTTTTCAAAAAAAAAAAACAGCAACGAAGTCAAGAAAAACTTTTGAGTTTTACAATTTAGGACAATTTATACTCTGAGGCATAAAAGAAAAAGTTAAAAATATATTGAACATTGTTAAGTCAATAAGTAGAAAGGGATTGAGGGACTATGTTAACTTCTCTTCCCGAGTTCACAAGGGGCATGATTTCAAAGGCAAGAACTTCCCAGCACCATGCCTCCATCCACCTCCCCATCCCGGAACCTAGAGTTCTTTGTCTAACTTTTCCCTGCTCTGGCTATGTAAAATTCCAGGTGAGCTTCTTTTGTTCAGAAAGCCCACCAAAAGCCCTAGAAGGAGGGGATCAGTTGTGCGCCCAAGCAAACACTCTGGAATCAAAGTCAAAGATCAGTCACTCCAGAGGAAGTTTAAAAGAACTCCTCTCATTGGACAAGAACATGAATGGTGCAGGAATAACTTAAAAGTTAGAAGCCCACTGCACCTTACCCGTGTTTATTTTCTCTCTCTGGGATCCCCTCCCACAACAGCATGGGAGCTGTCTTTCCCTTTCTACTTGTGCAGATAATCCCCTCTGGATTCCCCTCCCATGTCAGTGAGGAGGCTCACTCACTCTCCTCTCTTCCTCTCTCTCTCTGCCTAATAAATCGCTTTCTGCAAAACTCTTTGGGTCCAATATTTACTTGAAAGGTAATCTCACCACCTCTTCCCCATTCCTACAGCAAGGGAGGCCAAGAACTCTGTACACACACTGGAGAAGGAATCGGACTGGAAGGGAGCTGAGTGCGTTGCCCTACCCATCAGGGAATTGGGAGCGTCTTTGGGATGCCCCTCTGCACTCCTCTGCGTCCTGTGACCCAGTTACAGAATGTTAATAAAGATAGCGTCACAGATTCCATAGAAATTCAAAACATCATCAGAGATTATGACAAACAACTCTATGCACATAAACTAGTAAACCAGGAAGAAATGGATAAATTCCTGGACACTTGCCTCCTCCCAAGCCTAAACCAGGAAGAAGTTGAAACCCTGAATAGACCAATAACAAGGTCTGAAGTTGAGGCAGCAATTAAGAGCCTACCACACAAAAAAAGCCCAGGTCCAGATGGGTTCACAGCTGAATTCTACGAGACATACAAAGAGGAGCTGGTACCATTCCTTCTGAAACTATTGCAAATAATCCAAAAAGAGGGAATCCTTCCCAAATCATTTTATGAGACCAACATCATCCTGATACCAAAACCTGGCAGAGAGTCAACAAGAAAAGAAAACTTCAGGCCAATATCCATGATGAACATTGATGAAAAATCTTCAATAAAATATTGGCAAGCCGATTGCAACAGCACATCAAAAAGCTTATCCGCCATGATCAAGTAGGATTCTTTCTCTTATTCACAAGCTATAATCATCACCCAACACATTGTTGCTATCATTGTTTTGAGCAAAGAGTTGTTAGAGCAGTTAAGAATATGGAAAATAACACATTTTATGTTGCCTCCATTTGTTCCTTCTGTAACCTTTTTCTTTATGTAGATATGAGTTTCCAACCTATATCATTTTCCTCCTTTCTGAAGAACTAACATTTCTTGCTGTACAAGTCTATTGGCAACAAATTCCTTCAGTTTATGTTTACCTGAGAAAGTCTCCTTCTCCTTCACTTTTGAAGGATGTTTTTGCTGGATACAGAATTCTAGGTTGATGGGTTTTTTTTATTTTTCTAATTTTTAATGCTTTAAATATTCCACACCATGAACTTCTTACTCGTATGGTTTTTGAAAAGAAGTCCTATGTAATTCTTACCCTTTTTCCTCTATAGGTAAGATGTTTCTCCCCTCACACTCCCTTCCCCTGGCTTCTTTCAAGATTTTCTCTATGTCTTTGGTTTTCTGAGTTTAAATGTAACATGCCTGGCATAATTTTTTGATATTTATTCTGATTGGTGTTCCTGGATATGTGGCAGCCAGAACCAAGCTGGTAGCCATGAGGGGTGGGGAGTAGCATCAAATATAGGACAATTCAGAAAGAGGAGTCAACTGAGCAAAATACAAAAGAAGAAAATTTCAACAGACTTTATTCAGAATGAAAACTTCTATTACCAGTTGTATATATTTCTCAATTTTAATATATGTAAAATATTTTATTTACTAGCCTGCTTTATCGCTTATTATAAACATTTTTCTATTTAAGTAAATTTTATTTTAAGACAATTTTAATAAATACATAATATTTGATTATGGGATACACCAAAATTTACTTAACTCATTCTCTTCTACTGGACATTTAAGCTATTTTCAATTTTTCATTGTTTTATGAACATTTACTGCAATGTTTATTCTGTTAGTCAGATGTACACAGTCTTACTTAAGTAAACAAGACTATTTATAGCTGGCCTTGTCATCAATGCAATTTCTTAAGAACACTTTCCTACATGCATATGAAAGGTTTGCATGCTCTTAAGGATTTTAATATGCATTTATTAATCATTCATCAAGTTGTCTTCCTACTAGCAGTTTATGAATACCCCACAGCACCCATATTAAGATCTACTCACCACAGAGTATTATCTTTGTGTTTAATCTTTGCTAGGTAATAGGGAAATAATGTTATCTCATTGTTATAATTTTCTATTCTTTGGTTATAAGTGCGGTTGAACATTTCCTTGGCTGCATCGACTCCTCTAGTCATATATTCTGCCCTTAGGACCCGGGGTAGAGTCAGCCTCATTTGAAACAGATGAACTGAGAGGAGGGAAGTGGGGGAGCCTCAGCTGAACAGTGCGATATTATGATCTATGTGGGGCAAAATGCAAAACTTCTACCACAAAGAAAGCAAATAAACCTTCTTGGCCAGGCGTGGTGGCTCATGCATGTAATCCCAGCACTTTGGGAGGCCAAGGTGGTTGGATCACCTGAGGTCAGGAGTGCGAGACCAGCCTGGCCAACATAGTGAAACCCCATCTCTACTAAAATTATAAAAATTCACCAGGCATAGTAGCACATGCTTGTAGTCCCAGCTACTTGGGAGGCTGAGACAGGACAATTGCTTGAATCCGAGAGGCGGAGGCTGCAGTGAGCCAAGATCGCACCATGCACTCCAGTCTGGTCAAGACAGAGCAAGACTCCGTCTAAAAAACAACAACAACAAAAAACAAACAAAAACCTTCCCTCTTTTTCTCCACCTAATCAGGCTCACTGACTCCATCTAGGACTCTTTTTCTTATATGTATGGTCCTTGGCTGGCATTGACAGAGAATGGGTAGGCAGTGTTGTTACCAGCGCAATGCCATACAGTACGTACTTATTGATTACACAGGATGGGCAAGGAACAGTAATGGTGCTGGAGGGGAAGGAGGAGGATATTCAGACATTTTATACATGGTTTCACCCCTCAGTGAGTTCTCAATATTTGAAAGAGGTGGAAACAACCATAATTCAAAGGAGAAATGAAGTGAGGACTAAACGCAGGAAAAATGACCTAGAGGGACAAAATAAACTGGGGTGCAGGTGGGTCATTCAAGGAAAGCTTTGCACGGTGGCACTCAGGCTGAACCCTCCACACTGAGCTGGTTTTCCATAGGTGGAGAGAAGGATGATTCTCTCACATGAGCCCACAGCATTCAATATACTGTTTCCAAATCCTTTCTCGCAGAGTTCCGTGCAAATGATGACTTGTAAATTATAGGGAATTAATTGCATCATTTATATTCCCTGCAGATCCAAGCCAGATCTGGTCTCAGCCTCTTTAAAGCAAACAATGCGGCCACATTCTTCCCGTATGGCAGATGCCACTTCTTTCAATTATTTCAGTTCATTTGGATGGGTTGCTGGGGCCTGCGCTGCCCAGTCAGACACTCTGTGCAGGCAGATTTCTAGGGTCACTGGGGGCAAATAGAAGGCAGGTCAGGCAGCACCAGGCCAGCCCTAGCTGTGTTCAATCTGATTCCAGCTGGGAAAGACTCGTTAGTAAACAACTTTCCTCATAGTTACCATTTTTAATTTCTCCTGAAATATTGGCAGGGGAAGGCTCTGTGGAAGAAAAATGAGCCTTGAGAGATTATTCACTGACACAAGGCGCAGTCATGCTCACGACCAAGCCAGGTTGCCTTATCACGGGCTGCTCTATCCATTCCCTTGCCCAAATTCCCATCAATAACCCACTAACAATAACAAATTGCTGCATGACACCCTCAACGTTCTATTGGGACTAAGCACCTGAAAGGCGTTTGCAATAAATTGGAGACTTCTCCTTCCCTTTCCAGTTCATGTTTCACAGAGTCCACAAATATTTATGGAATACCTGCTTTGTGCCAGACACTGAGCAAGACCAAGAAGGCCCCCTCCTCACTTCAGGCTGACATCTGATGGAGAGGCACAGACCCAAACAAAGAAAAATCAACTCAGTATCTCAGACAGTGGACACAAAATGGGGTCATGGGAGAGGTGCCGACTAGGAGGGGCTAGTTCCTACTGAGTGGTCAAAGATGACCTCTCTGGGGAGGGAACATCTGAGTCATAACTTGAATGAAGAACAGGAAGGAACTATGAGAAGAGCCAGGAGAAGAACATTCCAGAAAGAAGGGACAAGCCAGGAATGCTGGAGGTGAAGAGAAGACTGTGTAGCTGAATTGCTGTGAGCCTAGGAAGGGGTGGTGGCATCTGAGTCCATTCTATCTCCTAGCTTGCTCCTTCTGCCATCCTCCCTCCTCCTCCCTCTAACCCCTTTTCTCCTCCCTGCCCCTGTCCCTTGCTCAAGGCAACAAGATTTCTCTCTGTCAGCTCCTCATTCTGTACCTTCCAAACTCATAGACTTCTGGGAGTCCAGGATATTGTGTTTTTTTGAAAGTTTGGCTCTTGGCAAAGAGCCAGTGCTATTTCCATCTTGTGTGGAAAATATAGAATTACCGTGAATTATATTGAAAAATTAGATTCATTCACTGCTGTGATAATTTATCTCCCAATCTGTCTCAGAGAGTTAGCAGCTGGTGAGAAAATAAAATGTAATTTAGGCAAAAAAATCTCACTTTTAATCTGTGTCTGGCAGGGAGAGAGGCTATTAAGTGAGTTTACTATTTGCCAATCAGGTGGTTTTCCTTAGCACACCCTCAAATGAAACGTTGTGATAGAGACTAATGGGTAGCTTGCTCTCCTCGGATGGGCCTTGCCAACCGTGGGATATGAAGTCAAGCCCTGCTTAAAATGTAAAGCTTCCTAACGGGGGACTCCTCCCAGGGCTCATCTCCTGAGATCCTATTGGACTTGCTCCTGTAAAAAGGATGCACTTTATAGCACTGGGGTTTTCCATGACAGTTTCTGCCTTGAGAAAGGAAGAGAAACAGCCCCTAGTTTTAAGCCTTATCAACTTAAGGTGTTTGAAATATTCCTTTCCCACTGGTAATTGTAGCCATTTTTCTTCTCTGTAGTGCCTGATTTTGTGCCCTGCAATGGTCCTGACATCATTGCATGAGTCAGAACGCTGAGCTAATCAAGCTTTGCCCAGACTGAGTCCAAAGCTCCCCTCATTGGTGAGTCAGCCCCTCAGAGGAGAGGCCACTCGGGAACAGCAGGCTTTAAGTGACAACCAGTGTCCCCTCCCCCGCAACATCCCGTCGTGTCAGGGCAGGCTTCTCCCCCTCCTTGCAAGGGATTCTGTTTTCTTGGAGCAGGGCAGCGTAGGGTTAATATGACCCACCTGCTTCCTGGGGAATGAATTTTCTGGGTAGCAAAGCTGGGGGGGCAGGGAGATAACAATTACTGCTTTCCATTCTACCTAGTTTAGAATCCTGCATCCTTGGGAAAACTGAGGCACAGTTGAGAGAGAATGTCTTAGACTAGAATCAGGAGTCTAAAGATGTGTGGAGGTTCTGCCGTTTGCTCATCATATGACCTTAAGGGAAGTCTCTTTACCTCTCTTGGCTGGAGCTTTCTCATCTACAAAGTGAGGCCTCTATTGGCTGGAGCTGCCTCATCTATAAAGTGAGGAGCCTGGACAAGATGGGCAAGGTCCCTCTGGCTCAGAGTTTGTTAATCTGTGAATTTGTTATTTGGGCTACACGGAAGTGTGCCCAGCTCCACTCTGTACATGCCAGGTAGAGCAGAGACCCTGCATGTAAGCTTGAGTCTCCCTGGGATACTTGCTCAAAGGACTCTAACTCAGGTGACTTCAGGGAATGGAGGGTAGGTTTTAACTTGGGGAGGGTGCAGAGCAAAGGGGATTGTCAACTTCTCATGGGTGACTCGCATACTGGGTGTGTCTGATGGGATGTCACGCTCTGATGACATTTGGTTTCCTCAAAGCTGCTGGGACTCTCCCGATTGGAGAGTAGTAACAGGGAGCCTGAGTATGGAGGGCTTTCTTAGAAGTCACTCCTCAGCAATTGCATAGCATTTCACAGGTTTAAATAAAATATTGGTTGGCTGCTTGTTTGTTATTTTCATCCCTTATTCCTTCCTGTCTCCATTGTTAAGCACAATTATTGGCACAAAAGAGGTTTTTAGTACCCATTTTTAGACTGCATTCTAGCCTGGGCAATAGAACAAGAATCCCGTTCTCTCTCCCTCTTTCTCTTCTTCTTTCTCTCTTACATTCTTTTTTTTTTCTTTCTTTCACTCTTTCTTTCTTTTCTCTCTTTTTCTTTCTAAGAAATAAAAATTTAAAAAATGAAAAAAATAAAAAAGTTCTTTTCATGAATTAAGATAAAAGCATTCTTTCTATACTAAAATTAAAGAGTTTAAAATAGAAAGTTAGCATATTGCTGTAAGTCTACTTAGTCAAAATGTAAATGATCCCAGCTAATTTCCTATTTTAATAGGGGAAAGGAATTTGAAAGATAAGGTCCTATGATCTTGAAAATATTGGGGGAGGAAGAAAGCTGGCAGCTCAACAAAAACTTCACATACTTCACCAGTTTCCCCTGGACTTGAACAATTAGCCTTCATGCACACATAAAGAGAGGTTAGGAGCAGAGATACTTCCTGGTCTGTGGACCTGTGCTCACCTGAGCAGCCACTAGGCTGCCCATTCTTGTCATTCTCCCATGTGGTCACAAACACCTGGCATTGCCTTGGCAACGAAATAAATATGCTGGAACTACCCCCTCAGGCTTCTAAGTCATTGGCTATTTGTTCCACTAACTTTACATGAGAAACTGGTACTTTTTGAATCTAATCAATCTAACCAAAATTTCCTGAATGCTTCCTGTACGAGCATATGTCTAGGTTGTCTATTTTCTCTCTAATTTCTCCTTTTCAGTTAGATGATATACAAACCCCATGGGAAGGCCTAGCATCTAGCTCCCCTCTCCCTGCTTTTATTTTCTTAATTGTTTAAGGATAGGAATGAGAATTCTTTTGCACAGCCACGTTTGTCTATAAGAAGTTATAACCTTGCATGTTCCAATTTTTCTTTCCTACTCTGGAAAACAATTCCTACAGAGTCCCAATACCTTCCCTGGGTCCTATTACAAGGAAGCTAGTGACATTGTCAGTGGCAGCAGCTCTTCAGCAGAGCACTGATATCATGAGCTTACCTTTGCACCACCTTAACACAATGCTGACTTGACTCAGAATCAGAGCCCCTATCTCCAGAAAAAAAAAAAGGGACAAGAAACAGATTAGACAAAGACCAGTCCAGGCATTTGATTATGTTTAAACTGAGTTGCCCCATACTAGTCAGCAATGACCATTTACTAGAAATGGTCAGCACTGGGAAAGAACTTCAGATTTTAGATGAGGAAATAGAAACGCATAGCTGCTAAGTGACAGAACTAAAAACACAGTCAGGTAATGGCTGACCAAGGATTATAACTATGTTTTCCAAACCATGCATTTATTCTGGGTCCCCAAATATAGTAGAGTCATGACTGGACAAGGATTGTTCTTCTATAACTAAAAAACAAAATACCTCTCTGGGAAGCAACGATCTACTAACCTGAACCCAAAACAACCTCTATCAGAAGCTCATGGTGCTTCCTCTGGAGTTCTGCCTAAGGAGAAAATTCTCATCATCACTCTTCAAATCTAAAATGGCTTATGGCACATAACCAGTTCTCAGAGAAACCACTAGGTTTAAAATGAAAATGAAGCTCTTAAGTCTTCCAACAGGGAAATCTAAGATAGCTGGTTTCCTGGCAAGTGTGTGCTCCTCCCTTCATTGTGGGAGAAATCCAGTCACTGGAGTTTCTAAAAGTGGCATATTAACTCTTCCAAGATAACAGGGCATCATTTACTAAATTACCCTTTTGGAGACATTACATGGTACCCCAGTTCTTTGGAAAAGGTAATTAGCTTCCCAAGGGTGACTAGTTTACTCCAAGTGAGCACGGTGCTCATCAGAGGACAAGGATGATCTCTTTTTGCGGGAATAAAAACATTATCTTGCTTGTCAGGAGTGATTTAATTTTTACCTTAATAATGAGGTAAGTTCTTTACTATACGTATTTTTAGTTGGTAACTACCCCACCATGATAATAGATCATAGCAAGTGCAATAAGCTGGGAGCTTTAACACCAGCACATCTGACCTAAATTCAACTTCATAAACATCTATTGCGCACCTAATATGTGTCAGAGTCTATTCTAGATATTGGGGAATCACATTGCTCAAATGTATCCATTTGGGGAATAGCAGAGATAGTAAAACACTATATCAGATTATGAATGGCTATTAAAGTGAGTCTGGCAAGTGGCCCACCATGTCTTACCCGGGTCATTAGAGACTTGAATCTGGTTAATGATTCCACATTGAAGAGGCTAGTGGAGAATTTAGTAAGAATATATATAAACACAATAAACATACTTTATAGATCTGAAAATAAGAGCCACAAGGAAAGGTCAAAATAATTTCAGCAGAATAAAACAAAAGTGGAGAATAAAATCCTAGAGGGTGACCTTGTTATCCTATAAGACCCAATTCCTCCAGGAAGCCTGGCCAGGAATTCTACCCCACAATGATCTCCTGCTTCTCTGAGTTTCCACTGCATTTGAGATATAGATCAGAGTACTTAGAACTTGATCAATCCATCATAAATTGCCTTGTATGGTTTTCTTTTTAAAATATATTTGTCTTATCTCTCCAATTATATGATAAGCTCCTTGAAGAGCTGGGATGTTATATATTTCTCTGGTACCCCCACCTACATGCCTTGCCAATAAGCACACACAAAAAATTGTTGACTTACATGTAAGTATGGAAAACATGTTAAATGAGAAAACTAAGAGTATTTATCACTGAGAAAATAAGATTGTGGCAGAGATATGTTCTATTCACCGGATATTCATGTGTTCCACATTTGCCAGTCTTCTTGCAATCAGGGGAAGCCTTGTAATTATTTCTTACTTACTGGACCCTGAGTAGAAGTTTCTGGACCAAAGCATTAAGAACCAGTTTAAACTTCCAGTTTGTTCCTCCTCCCATAAAGACCATGGAAAGTCCATAATGGGATGATTAAGTCACAACATGAAACCTGCTTGGATCACTGGACATGGAGAAGAGCTCTCCTAGAGATTCACTTCACTCACAGTGACATTTGTGTGAGCAAGAAAAAAGAATACTAGTTGTGTTAAGCCAGAGGAATAAATTTTATCTAGTATCATAGCATAGCTTAGGGGTATTACGCTGACTGATATTAATAAAAGAAGAAGACGAAAAAGAAAAAAATCATTTCAGTAGTAAGAGCTGTGACATGAAGTCTTTCCTGAGGTAAAACTATAGAAAGAACCAGGAGACAACAGACAGACTAGGCTCAATGAAAGGAAGGACTTCTGGCAGGCCAATGAAAGACACCTACCTTGCATTCAAACAGAGCCTGCAAGTCCACTTGGTGAGAAATGAAAGAGGGACAATTGTGGTCAGAAAATTTGAATGAGATGATTTCAAAGGTCCCTTCAAATGCTAAGATTTTGTGATCTATGATTAGCACTGGGTTCCTAATATGTGGAGGCCATAAAAACGACATGCAGTTTATGCTAAGTTGTAATTCTTTTAATAATACATAAAAGCACCATCAAAATATCTCCCTATAAAATCTTGCAGGGACAGACAAGAAAAGCACCAAAGACTCAAGGATCCTCTCCCTTCCCCTGTCCATCTACAATGCCACCCCTTTCAAAGTACTCCGAGGGCTATTTCACAAGTTTCTTGCCACCTCAGCCCAGAGCTTGTGTCACAAGGAAACAACTTCATTGATAAAGATTTCTCACAGGATTCAGAGTCTTCCTGGTGGCTGAGCTATCTTGAACTAACCTCTGGAAAGAGGGTGAGGTTCTGTAGGACAGGAGTGTTTCTAGACTCTTGAAACCATGTGTTATTTTGATGGAGTTATCATGTCCTATCAAAGCATCTCTTTAAATTACAAGGGTGAACTATTAAACTTCTAAGTAAAGATACTTAACTTTATTCCCCGAAAATATTTTAACAATAAAGGAAATGTCTATAAGTTACACACACAATGGTAATGCTTAATGACCCAAAAATGTAACTTAAAGAATGATCTCTGCCACTTACTACGGATATGACCTTTGGCAAGTTACTCAGCCTTCTTGAGTCTCAATTTCTTCCTCTATACAACAGGGATTAAAATATCTACTTTATAATGGTGCCATGATTTAAATGAGATAATGAGCTGTGTAAATTAAAAGATGGAGTTCAAATGCAAGGTACTGGAGTGAAAGTAATGAAATAACACCCTCTAAAAATGTTGTTTTTGAAATCAATGTTGGAGTACCTAAGCATTAAAATAATAGACTAATTCAGATAATTAATAAAGCAAGGGTAGCAAAAAGAGAGACCAGTTCAGTTTCACTTAACTCATTCAGAATTGTGCAATTAGCAAATCTAAAAAGAACTTATTTTAATTTCAGTATATCTATGTTTTGTTTTATAATTTAACAATGTTTTTATTTTTAATTTCATAAGGATCACATATAATCTTTTCCGTGTTAAAGAGCATCTATAGTTCTTAATCTGACCTTGAGTTTATCTTAAATAGATTCAATAAAAAGTAGGAGGAACAAAAGTAAATAAAGCCCTGTGACATTTCAGTGAAAGATACAAAGAACATATACTATATATGTCATGTGGGTTAATTATATATTTCCTGATTGAACTACTTCAACACAGAACTGAGAGGGATTATGGCAGCGTGAGCAACTGCAACAAGTATATCTCAAATACACTTGTATCTCAAATCCAATATGGGTCTGAAGTTCAGACCCACATATGGGATATTTGATCACGTGGATGCAAGATGCAGCTTAACTGTACAAACAACTAATTATGCCTGCTTAAAGACAAACAACTAATGAGCGCAGAGCTCAGAAGGCCAAGGGTGCAAAGTGCGGGCCCCATGCCATCACTTGTATAGCATGTATGACATCAAAATCAAAAGATGGCCCTCTGTGTAGCTCATACCCAAAACTCCTTAATAGCACTTTTTAGTAAGTCTTCTAAATCCATGCCTTGTTTTGATAGTGCACACATTAGAAAAAGCCAAAGGCATTGTTCTGTGTCTCTCCGTAATGGCCACATGCTAAATTGGCCATGGTTCCTATACCAAAAGCTCTGTACTGAAGAGACGTAGCAGAAAGCCAGGCAGGGGGTGCCCCCTTTGTTGCAGCTTTCATTTTTAAGATAAGTCATAATTTCTGCATTGGATATAAAGATGGGTTTACAGCTATTAGCCATCATATTAATAATTTAGAAAATACATGCCCAATCACTTATGTCTTTCAATTCCCTATGACCACAGCTGCAACCCACATTAGAAGTGAGAGTGAATGGATATTTTCAGATGAGATATTTGGGCTGAATTATTAGGGTAGCCTGTACTACAAAATTACTAATAAACATTGCTTCTGGCTCAATTTAGCCTGAACTCAGTGAACCTAGCCAATGGTGACAAATCAAAAACTCCAAAATGTCCAGTGAATGAATCTAACTAATCAAGGAACCCTGTAGGAAGTAGATGCCAGGATTAATGAGCCAGTAGTTTCACCATGCCATGCTGTTATTTCTTCACATAAATGCCCTCAGATGAGATTATCTTTATGTCATGAAAAGGAGAAAAGGAAGGTTACATTATTTCAACTGACAGGTTAATTACTGCCATTACTAGAATACACATATTTGTGGGCTAAGTTTTTTCTTTATCCTAAAAAATTAAATGTAAGGTCCACAATATAAATTGAAAACACATTTACATTTTGGGGAAAAGCTGTCATTGGGGACACCAAACATAAATTGCCCCAAAGTTAGAATTTCCTCTGCATGTCTATATGCACATCTACCTTGATTTGCCCAAACTGCTCTGTATGCTGTTTTGCATTCAATATCTAACATCGTCTTCAGCAGGTTGCATTTCCACATCGTATTTCTTCCACCATCAACAAAAGATAATCTAAGTGCAACATCATTACTATGCCATCCCTTGTATGGCATGCATGATGTTTAGTACCAATACTGAGGAAAAAAAATAAAGATACAAGGATGAACTTGTATATTAAAATAAATCAATCATATGGTTACATCATAATGGATTGAGTGTTTCCAGCTAGCATGTGGTGACAGTATTCAACACCAAACAGGCTACTCAGCAAAAAGTACAAGTATTAGAGGCAACATCTAGCATGTTCTACTTACCTACTTTGTGTTCTGATACTATTCAATGTTACTGTCTTGATTCTCTTATTAAATTTAATTAATTATTATTAGATCTTTAACAATTTTGAGTCAGAATTGCTGTTAATGATGAGTAAAAAAAAATATGAAGCATTATTCTGTCGTTAGATTTTTCTCCCTCAAAAAGCAGAAATCGTTCAGGCTTGTGATTGAGATTCTTATTCTCCTCTTTTTATCTTTGCTAAACTGTAAACCTTAACAATTTAGGCCAGCTTGCCTTCCTTTAACCTAATGGCATATATGACTTTAAAATGTTCAAGATTCTTAATACAAAAATCTATTGCTATAGATACAAATGTTAGCCCAGAATCAGGTCAAGTGAAAAACTCTGTATAGTTTCATTATAATATTGATAAATAAACACTACATTATGAAATATAAGTATCTTTGAAAGCATCTATCATTTGAGTTGATTTGCAACTTCTCATCAGTGTTCTGAGTTGGCCCATTTTTTTCCAATGAAAGATCCCATTTCCCTTGCCTTTGAGAAATACGGTTTTTAAAGATTCCATTTAGCATCCTTTATTGCATTCCTACATCATAAAGTTATGCTTTATAGCAGCATAAAAAGCTGTAAAATTAGCATCCTTGTAAACAACATTCCATGAGCACCGGTGAAGCCATCTGTAATTTGTACTGATCTCCTAAATGTGACTTGAGATTACAGTATCCAAGATTTCATTTTTTTTTAAAGAACACTAACATAAGACAAGGGACAATATGATGAAATGTAAAAACAAGGAAAAGTATTTTTCATCAACTCATATTTTAGAAATTTGGTGGTTGTGTGCTGCTAAATTCTTGGATGAGTTCTCAAATACAAAAATGTTCCATTCTTGTCTGAAATTCAAAATGAGCATGTTTTCTCTTAATATTTTAATGTTATACTAAAAATAGTCTTTAGAAAATGCAGAACTGAAATATTCTGTGAATCCACCCACCAATTTACCTCTAATTAAAATTCCTAAGGTAACATGAGCAGATTTACTTTTATCATTAAAAATCATAGCTTTTTGTTCTCATCTCTGAGGAGATTCCACTGTGTTCTCTTAGCTGAGTAACGATTACAACACCTCCTCAAATTCACATGTAGCCCAGTTGTATTTTAGCACGACGGTGTTTTTTAGGGTTTACACTCTGAGGCAACCAAATGAGAAGTCTTCTCGTGGGAAAAGGGGTGCCGTCTAAATGCCTGTAATGACCATTAAATTTCAAACCACAAGATTGATTTTGGTTAGCCTTCCCAAGGAAGCTTGTGATATCGATTTGCCTCCAAGTTTAAAACACACTGCAACCTTCCCCTCGGCCGAAGGAAGAAACAGCATTTTTTCCCTATGCCTTTGGGGCAGTCCCCTGGGCACGTGGCTGAAGTCGAGGTTAGCACGCAGCCAGCAGGAACCCTGAGAGGAAACCAGAGCAGCCCCGGGGTCGGGGGAAGCCCTGACAGACGCGGGTCGTCCCGGGTCGTCCCGGACACGCCTCTTCCGGAGAAGCACATTTGCCGCTATTTGGCCCCGGGTGTCTGAAGCGGAGCCTGGGCCTGAGGACCTGAGGGGCGCCGGCGCCTGAGGGAAGGCCCCAACGAGGCCTAGACCCTGCGGGGAGGCAAGAGCCACAACCTCGCGTCCACCGTGTACCTGGGATGAGACACGGCTGGGGCGGCGCTGGAGGGCAGAGCTCGGGGCTCGGAAGGCCGAGGGTGCTAACTGTGATCCCATTCCGCCCACTGCCGCCCCATAACGCGCACGCAACCCGCGAAAGGCGCCCTCCGCGCCACTGCCCCAGGGACACCGTTCATCCGAGAAACTCTCGGGCCCTGCGTTTCGCGCCGACAGGGACGCTCGGAGCCCTACCTCGGCCCTGGAAGTCCAGGTTGGCGGAGAAGCCTCGGGAGGCTCCAAGCTTGCGCGGAGCGCTCGCAGCCAGGCCCCAGCACGCCTGCCCGCCGTGGAGACCTCACCGTGCCCCTAGAAACCGAACCCAAGCCCACCGCAGGGCGAAGGGTCCAATGACCGGGACGCCCGGACCCCGCCAACTGCCGCTAATATGACCATTCCCAAGACTGGCCCCCTCCCCTCCCCCCACGAGACCCCTCCCGCCGTTCGAGGTCACACCAAAGCCCATCATTCTCTATATCACATACTGAAAATGATTTTATTTTATCCATTTACATTTAACTTGATAGAAACTTGTCCGGAAAAGTCAAATAATATGCTTTATATTAGCTCAAACATTTATTAAGAAACCGAATTCCATAAATAAGCACAGACATTAAGTTAAAACATATCACAAATTGACCAGTATGTAACAAGAATGCTTTATCTACACAAAACATCCTATTTCACATATTTGTTCATTCTTAGAAAGCGCTTCTGTTCTCTGGGTTTGGATTTGACCAGCACATGCAGAAAGAGCTGATTGTGTTTCTCTGTACAAAGTTGCAGGGTTGTAGATGTCCGAGTGCCCCCATCGGCGGCCGGCAGGTGGCCGAGGGGCACGAGGGACGACAGGACCACCACAAAACAACCAAGGGCACAGAGCAGCGAGAAGAGAGAAACGGAAAAGGAAGCAAACAAACCCCAGTCCTGAAGGATCCAGAAAAGAGATGTGACTTTTGCTTTTACAAAAGAAAATTTTGCTTACATGTTTATTTTATTCCTCCTTATAAAGACTTATCAAAATGGGTCAGATCACCTCTTCCTCGTCACATGACTGCTTTAGTCTACTCCAGCCACCCAATCCACTGCCGCGTTCCTCCTGAGAAGCCTTCCCTTCTACACCCTCACACAGTTGTCCGTAAGAAAATAAAAATCAGATAAAATAAAAATAAAAGCGTTCTCTTGCAAGCCAAGAAAGGGCTGCACGGATGTGACCGGGTGGACTGGGCAAGGGTAGGGTGGTGGGAGAGGGAAGAAAGGAGCTCGAAGAGTACAAGGACAAATGAAATTATAGCAGTTGGGCCCTCAGATGAGGCGGTTGGTAGCAGATGCTTGTCCTCCTTTAAGACAAAAATCCCTAACATTGTGCTGTCCCTTGAACACGTCCGTGTGTGACCTAGGTGTCTGTGCGCGCGCGTGTGTAGCGTCTGAGCGTGAGCGAGAGTGCGAATGTGTGTGTTTCTGCCCACAAACCAGTCCATTGGTGTCTGATTTCAGATCCTGAGTCGACTCCCTGGTACGTAAAATGGCGGGAAGGATGCTTTTGCTGGGCGCGGGAGGAGGGGCGCAAAGTGTGGGGACGGAGGGGAGGTGGCGGGCGAGGGGGCTCGTAGGCTTCGCGTCGAAGGTGTGGGTGGGAACGCCGCCAGGCAGAAGGCCTGGGGGAGGGCACGAGCACGGCCAGCGCGAGCGGGGAGTCCGGGATGGCGGGAAGGGTGCGCTGAGGCGCTGGACACCGGGCCGAAAGGGCACCTGGGTGGGAAGGGAAGAGGGGTGGCCGGGAGACCGGGGACCGCGGGCGAGCGAAATCAGGCGGAGGGGAGGCCTCGCGGGCTGGGGCTAGGGGTGAGCCCGAGCGAGTGTAGGAGAGAGGCGAGGACGAAACGAGACAGGGCGGAAACCGGGGCGGGACCGGGCAGAGCGCCGGGTCCGGGCGCGCGCCGGAAGGGCCTCGGGGCGGCCCCGGGGGCGGTGCTGGGGGCGGAGCGGGCCGGGGCGCGGCTGCATTAAGTGAAGCTCATGGAGACTGTGTGCTCTAGCGCCTTGCGGCGGAGGGAGGCGATGCTCGTGCCCCGCCACACGTCGCTGCTGTCCGGGGAGCTGCAGAGCTGGGGCGAACCAGAGACGTTGCTGGGGCCAGGGAGGGAGGCGGGCACCATGCCGGGGAAGGCAGGCTGGTAGAGGTGCGACTGCAGCCCTGCGCCGTTGGAGCCCGCCAGACTGTTGGACAGGCCCATGGAGTTGGGCGGCGGCCCGGCAGCCAGGCTGCACTGGGACAGCGACTGCGCCATGGCCTGCTGCCTGCCCAGCGCCGGCGGCAGCGGCAGCTGTGACACGCCCGGCATGGCGGCCGCCGCCCAGCGGGTGTCGTTGGCGTGGAAAGAGCACAGGCTGTCGCCCATGGCGGCGGCGGCGGCGGCGGCAGCCGAAGGAAACTGAGGCAGGCCTGGCGTGGGCAGCAGCGTGCCGGGCGCGCGGAACACGTTGGTCGTCTTCTTGCGCTTCTTCCACTTGGCGCGCCGGTTCTGGAACCAGACCTGGAGTGGGCGAGGCGGGAGACAGACAGGGAGGTATTAGTCGGCCGGGCAGCCGGGGAGCGGGGGCTTGAGCTCCAGAAACCCGCGGCGGATACAGCCGCTCTGCCCCGGGAGAAACAAGTGCCATCGGCCCGACACACCCCCAAACCCAGTCGGAGCCGTGGCTCCCCACCAGCTCCTGGCAGCTGGCGCCCCCTGCACCCACAAAGCGCGGAGTCCCGTGCTCCTGAGAGCTCGTGCCCCGCAGCGTTTACGCACTGTGCAAACACACCAAGGCGTGCAGTCTTCACCACGCCCCTGCACATTCTGTTCATTGCACAGATTCACAGATCTGCAGTCAGGCATGTGTCAAAGCTCGACCCACAGTTGTACAAATGAAGATAAACATGTGTACCCATGTGGCTTAATAGCATGCCTTATAACACTGATAGGCTATAGAATTTTCAGAAACGCTGGAAATTTGGAAATTGATGAGGGGCCGTGGATGACATAGTTTCAAAATCGAAAGACAAAGGAAAACCCCTAACGCCACGGTTGACAGAGCGGAGAGGTTAATATAGTGATCTGCGTGGGAAAGTGAGGGCCACTGAGCTACAGTGTGGTTTGGGTCTCCACCGTGACTTCTGATTCCCATACTGCTTGGTGCTACTGCCACAACTCTCCGTGCCTCATTCCCAGACCGTTCTATGGACACCTTCGTCTGGGCTGTACTAGTGTGCTTGAACATGCTGCCGAAGCCCTGAGCCCCAGGGGCCTTCAAGTCTATTCTTTTCAGGAACTTACTAAGGGTCCCAAGTAACAAGGCCTCCGATTCCCTCAAGTTGCCCCATTTCATCTATAAACTAAAAGCAAATGTTCGGACCAATACGAATTAAAGGAGGTCACATTTCACCACGTGATATATGAGTCAAATTTAATTTTGCTTAGACAAACCCAAATGTCCTTTTTCAGGGAAATGAATTTGATAAGATATACTCCAAATGAAAATAGCCTTCCTATTCTCTTTTTTCTTAACAGTGGCTCAGGAATTTCAGACCCTACCAGGCAAATTTGCCTAGGCATGTCACACCCTTTATCACAGAAGAAGAGTTCTGCCTGAAAGATATCACGTAAGCTGCCAGTCCAAGATAACTCCCATCTCCCCCTATTTGAATGTGATCTTTTTAAATGACAGTAATAATAATAATTTGGCAGCAGGCCTGCTTGGAAGACTTGCAATTTAAAGTCTAGTCAGCTGGAGTTTACTGTGCCTAAATATAAATGATGTGGGACACAGCTCAGATACTGATTGAGTTTCCTCAGAATTTTGTCGGGGACCGGCTTGGCCAACGCAATTTGACCACCATATCCGTGGCCAAAAAGGTTGTTCATCCGTTAATCTAACCTATTTAGTGTTTACTCTGCAAGCTAAAGTATCAGAGGGGTATGGACATACCTGCCCTCGGTCTCGGTGAGCCAGCAATGTTCAGCGGTGTGTTCATGCCCAGGCAAGCACAGACGCACTCTACGCTTAACGGCATTGCCGCCGTCTAGAATACTCCTTCAGCTTTGGGCCGGCCCTCGTCTTTCTACCGTGCCTGCGCCATCGCCTACCACTTTCCTCCTGTGGTTTCTACCCAATTTCTCAGATTGCTGCGTATCCCAGTGTCGGCAACGGGCAAGCGGGTCTCGTCTCTTCCCAGCTGCAGCCCCTGAGCTGGTGGCACAACGGATTAATAAGGCAGCAGGGCTCTAGATGGTGAATGGGATCAATGAGACCCGATTGAGCTGTTAGCGGCCTTAGGCGGAGAGCAACTCTCAGGAGGAAAGGAAGGCACAGCGAGAAGACCTAAGGCCGCAAATCGCTGTGCAGCACCCACCCAAGGCCGGACTCGGGGGAGGTAGACGGGAAGGTGTCTGTGACCAAACGGTTCCCACATCTGACAAGCTGCATCTGAATTGTTTTGAAAGGTGTCTTATAAAGTCAAGACCGGTTCCTAACAACCTACAAGTGCCAGTGAATCCCGAAATGTTTGTTTGAGGGAAGGGAGTGTGGGGGAATGAGCAGAAAAAAGAAAGAGGAAGGGGAGGGTTGCCCAGTAGAATTTCAATAGAAAATGCGACTACCACAATGGTTTCTGAATCTAGGCTCTGCTCGGGCACAGGCGGAAATGAACAGCTGTTAAAGAACTAAATATTATAGAAATAATAGAAAAATCATGCTCAATTATGTTTGAGGGTTAGTAGTCAAATGATGGCTACAAATTTTTTTATGTTTCATGGCTTACTGGGATTGGGGGGAAAAAATCTGCATGGAGTCTGAGCACTTCCGTTCTAAGCTACGATGCATATGTTTTTAAAATGTGAATGTTTCCACTTGAAAACTAGAGCATGACGAATTAAAATGCAGGCAAAACCTAAGGGAGATTTTCAGAAGGCGCAGACGACAACTCCAGGAAATACATTAACCACAGCCAAGGGCCAACTTTGTACTCAGTTTGAAATGCAGCTATACTTGGAAAATGCTTAATACAACAGTGAGAATCTAATGGAGGTTGGAATCTAAAAATCCACTTTCATGATATCTGCTGTTACAGTAATATAGACATACTGTAAATGTATTTTAAAATATATAGTCCGTTTAATTCCCCAGCTATAAATGGCTGAGAAATAGAGGAAAGAAAGAGAGAAAGAGAGAATATTACTTTTTCCCCCCTTGAAGCAAATGCTTTATGAAGATCTCATTGGAATCCAGCAATGATTAATGTGAAGATTTGGGAGGAAATTTGGGGAGCTGTATTAAAGCCTAGATCTCAGGTTCATTTCGATCAGCCAGCCGTGAACTCTGGGCCGAATTCATTACACTTTAATAGTGCTGGGAGAGGAAGAAAATGCAATTTCTCATTCCATTAGAAAACTAGAAAATACTCTCAGCTTGTCCCCCTATTAAGATGTGGCAGGTGACAGGGCCATTCTGGGGGACACGGTCAATGGAATTACAGCACATTATTTTTGTTCGTATAAAATATTGAAAGGCAAGCCTGACTGTGCAGAAGTTATTTCACTGATTTGGTTTTTATGTAAATAAAATATTGAAAGTTAATTAATCCGTGCTAGAGACTAATGATTATGCTTATTATATTGCATTTGATCACATAATTTGCATGATTCTCACATTGCTGCTTAATAAGCCATTCCAGGTTATAAATAATTCTGAAATTGGTTTCTAATAATGGCATGCTATAAAAGGAATGGTTTTATTACACTAGCCAGAAAAAGGGAGCAATATCAGACATGGAATTGGCCTCCATGTGAGTAGAGATGCTTTAATAAATACTTAAAAGTATGATATATACCAAATAGAGATTTAAAAATAAGTATATTGGGTAATTTAGCGTAGAATCAAAAAGCATCTTTAAAAATATACAATTGCAATGAATTAAATGTTTAGATAATTTTTAATCAGTGCAGTGGCCCACATACAGAAAAGAGTGTTTGGCAATCTGTTAACTGTAAAGAAAACTATGAAGTACTGATCATATGAGAACATAAACCAATTACTATTTAATTTGAATTTGGTCAAGGAGCAATGTTACAGTGAATTGTGAAGTAAATACATTTTCCATAAATTATTTTTGCATTGCATTACATAATGTTAATCATTTTGAAAAGTTAATTAAGAAGGTTATGTTGATCTGATTACTTTTTAAACTATGGAACATTATTTTTAAAAATATTGAAATTGCCATTCTATTAACTTGTGCCTATCAGCAGGCTCAAGCTATTTAGTATTTGCTTGAACATTATGCTGGAACAATTAGAGTACTTTGTCTCTTTCTTCTTGCATATTCTTTTGTGTTCTTTTTGAAAATAACTATTTCTGTTACATAGCTTATATTTTATTTCATTTATAACTTTTTCTATTAAAAGAATAACTGTCATTAACCTTTGGAAGACCTAATAAAGTTTAATAGACCTCGTTTCCTTTTTCATAAAATCAGTTGTTCAATTATATTTTACTTGTGATTCTAAGTTCTATTTTAATTTAAACTAATTGCCAGTATGTCTAGGGTAAGACACAGTATTTTACTCCTTAAAACAAGAATTAGTAGATAGTATTTCTCTTAAGGGACAAAAAAACAAAATTTATGAATTTCTAATCCACAAGATTGAACCTACAAGCAAGCATTGTCATTAGTGTTGATGGAAGTTTTGAAATTGTATATTTATGTAAAGGTTAAAACTCAACTTCAGATATTTTTAAAAGGTGAAAGGTAAAAATTTTGAAGAGCATTACTAATATATGTTTACAGTTATGCAGTTAGCACTCTTTCAGTGTGTAGTTTTAGGAGATCACTGTTTAGGCCTTTCACTAGCAAAACCACACAGACTTATACTGAATAAAAATGTTAATCATTATGTTAATCAATATTACTTTATTAACTTGACCATTTAAAATCCCCAATGATATTCATTTACTATTAGAACAGAAAAAGCATGCTCTATTTTTTCCGTTTAGACTATCTTTGAAATGCCGAATGGAGACAGAAATACTCAACGCTGTGATTATGGACGCTCTCATCGCTTACTTCTTCGATCATATGTAAAGTAATTAAGATTTAAAGTTAATTTATAATAGTAGGTAGCGCTGGTTTAACAAACTGACCAGGTTGATGACACCCAGGAAATCGTGCAGAAAATACCACCGACCAAAAGGCAAAGGAAGATTTTTTTTCAGCACCATGGATAGCTCCAGAGTAAGTACTGGCGCTTGGAATTTCACCTCCAGTCACCTGTCCGTAAAATATTCGATTCGTTGTCTTCATTCTTTTCAAAAGCGAACAAAAAAATCTGGGATTCACTAGGCTTATACTTTTATTCCCCAATTTTCGGAAAAGCTATAGGTGTGATTTTCTAGGTTATATAAAATTTACAGCTTGGTGAGTGGTTGGAGGGGAATTAGGGGTCAGCAATGATTTCCTCTACTACCTGTCAACCTTTCCCGTCCCGAATGTCCCTTCTTCAGACCGGATATCTACAACAGAAAGCCTTCATCCCCCTTCCCCACTCCAGCTTCCTTAGCGGACTCCAAAACAAAACGGGGCTCACCGGCTGTGGGAATCTCGTCAGCTGTCGCCAGCTTATTGGTAGACTGTGAAAGTTCAAACCCTTTGCAAACATCAAAACTAGGAATATTTTGCCTGAGTGCAGAGCGAGGGCGATACTTAATAAAGCCACGCTGTGAAACCTGGGTTTTTTAAAAGGCACCCATTCGCCTTATTTGTTCTTTTCTCTTGTTTTCTGTATAATTGTTGCATTCCTCCTTTTATCCAAACGCTTAACACAAACTCATTAGGGGGTGATACTTGTCGATAACAGGAGCAGGAGTTGAGGTGCGCGCTCGGCCGGGCCGCCTAGGGGGGAGGGGGGCGCTGAGGTTGCCCTCTCAGGAGGAGAAGGCGAACCCTGTAGCCCGATAACGCTGGACTTGGATTTTGAGGAGCTTCTTCCGGGTTGTCGCTATACCGGCCGGAGACAGGGGCCTTGCGTGTCCACTGGGGGATGGTGATGGGGACCAGTTTCCGGGTAGAGAAGGACATATCTCAACACAGAAACGCACAGACAGCCTGAACGCAGCCCAGGAGCTCTACAGGGGAAGGGAAGATCCTGCTCCCTTTGCCCGAATCCTCCCGCCCGGTCCTTGCCTTCTGTTCCAGAGCCCAAGCCCCGCGTACCTGCACTCGGGACTCCGTCAGCCCGATACGCAGCGCCAGCTCCTCACGCATAAAGATGTCGGGGTAGTGAGTTTTGGCGAAGCTCCTCTCCAACTCGTTGAGCTGTGCAGGGGTGAAGCGCGTCCGGTGGCGCTTCTGCTTCTGTTGGCCCTGCTGCTGGCCGGCTTGGCTAGGGTTCGGGCCGCCCTGAGGCCCGGGCTGCTTGTCCGGGTCTTTGGCACTCACCGCCAGCGAGGCCGGAGTAGAGCCCACTGTGGTGATGTCCTCCCCGGGCAGCAGAGTGGCTCCCTCCACTGGGTCGGAGTTGGGCGCCAGGTCCCCTGGATGGCCCCCCGGGTCGGAGCTCCCCACGCCCAGCCTACACTTCACCGCCTCCCGGTGGCCCAGAAGCTCAGCGGCATCTTTCATACCTAAGGAGGCAAGGGGATCACGGTCACTACTTTCTTGGCGATGCCGGGTGGGGCTGTCTTTCCTGTGCAGCCTTCCTTTCACCCGTACTCGGCTCCCTCCACACCCACGCTTGCCCTAAGGAAGAAACTCCCAGGGTACTCAGCTGGGTTCCTCAGAATTTGTACAGTAGTGTTGGAATAACATCTCCCGGCCCCTTGCCCTCTCCGCAGCCGACTCCCGTAGTAAACAGCACAAGCTTTCGTCTCTCTCACAATAAAACACTCCCAGTCCTGGCAATAAAACATGCCTCTGAATCCCTTCTATAAACCGTACCCCCCGGCGCCCCAGGAAATCCAGAGCAAATCTTTGGACACGGGGGGCGGGGGACAGAAAGAAAATTAAACAATTCTTCGGTTGCTGCGGCACCTGCGCTTCGGCAGCCTGACGAACTCTACCTCCGGCCCTCAGCCGATTCCTTCTCACTTTTGGAAGATGAATAAACCTCCAAGCTTTCCACCCCCCGAAATCAACCCAAATCAGCTCCGCCTCCCCCTCAAAACAGAGAAACTGTTTGGAAAATGGAGTCACATCCATCACCAAAGATTCCCAATCCGGAAACCCAAAGCCCAGCAACCCAAAAAGCATTAAGGAAATTCGAGTGAACTCTATGAACAACCGTGAATCAAACTTTAGAGATTTCAACTTTTCTTTCCAGAGAAATAAAAGGCGCATTCCTCTCAGCCATTGGCAACGCCGAATCCCTTGCAGAAGGTGGGATGCCTGTGAGGTTGAATTTGTCTTCTCTCCTTCTCAACCAGCACACTTAGCAAATCCGCCTTGATGGCAGCAGCTTCTCCTTTATGCCAGATTTTTTTACAAATTCAACCACACTTAGAAAAGAAAGAGAGAAGACAAGAAGGTAGTGTGGAGAGAGAAACGGGGGCTGGGGAGGAAGGAGAAATAAATCCCAAATCAAAACAAACAGGAGAGGAAAAAAAAGAGCGAGAAACACCTCCAAACAAATTATCACAGCGTATATCGCCTTTCAAAAAAAAAAAAAAAAAAAAAGGCGGGGGCAGAGTGGAAGAGAAATATAAGAAAAACAAAAAGTAACAACATTCCCTAACTCCTTTCTTGGATCTACATATTCCATAGATTTTTTTTTAAGGCGATGTTAAATCAAATTAAACTTTAATGCAGCACAATTACTTTTAAAGAAATTAGTCCATTTAGGTCGCATTAAGGTAAAATAAGGAACAAATTGACAATTTCCTGCCCCGGCTTCTCCTGGCTGCCCGGGCGAGAGGCGCGCACTCACCTAGCCTGGCGTCCAGGAGGTCGGCGTGAGACAGCATCGCGCACCGCTCCAGGGCGAAAGCTGTTCCCCCCCAAATTTTAGCGGCTTTAAGTTATTTAAAATAGATATAAGCTATAAGCTATACGATATAGATATATATAGATCACCTAAATGAAAGAAAATTCGGTTTGTGGTTAAAAAGGGGGCTTCTTGCATTATAATGTCCTTTAGAGAGACGGGGAGGTGCTTAACAGTTGAATGAACCCGTGAGCAGCTCGGCGAGGGGACCAATCAGGAGGGCAGCCTGCAAATGTCAGCGCCCGGAGAGTCCCCCACTCCGCCCGCCCGCCTGCGCCCGCCGGAAGGAGGCGGCGGCGGCAGCCCTGGCAGCTCCAGCCGGAGCAGGAGCTAAAGCAGCGTAAGCCGCCTCGGCCTCGCCCTGAGCTTCTGGGCCCGGTTCCCGCTAGTTCTTCCCTGCGATTTTTTCCAGGTTCCCCTTTCCTTCCCCTTGGGCAGCTCTGAGCGCTTCAAAGGCGTAGTCTGTGCCTTTGAGCTAGGACCTTCCTGGGGAAGGGGGAAAGCAGGGGCCAGAGCGGGCCATGACCCTGGCGTGACCCGAGAGTCGCCCCCACCTGCGCGCTCTGGGCTACACTGCTCTGCAGCTTGCACCGGCCCGCCAGCCCAGGACGCGACGAGGGCACACCGCGGCCTTCAGACACCGCCTAGACTTCGCCGCTGCTCAGCAGGCCTACGCCTAGAGTCCAGGCGCCCTGGCTGTGCCCCGGGGCCTATACCAGCCCCAACCCCATAGTGGGCCTAGAGCGCAAAGAGGATTCGACTTCCCTCGCACCGCCAGCGCCCGCTGTCTGCTTCCGGGACCCTCGCGGACTGTGGGTTGGAGCGCCCTTCACCCTTCTGGAGGGGTTTCTTCCCAGCTCCTGCTCTTCCGCTTGGCCCACGCTCGCATCCTCGCCCTTAACCCGCTCTTTTGGTCAAAGTTTCTAAGTTCGGCTCGGCTCCCAACTCCACTTAAGGCTGTAAATAAAGTTAAATGCTCTTTATTTTCCTCTTGAATATGTTAAACTACTTGAACAATTTAAAGTGCTTTGCACAAGTGAAGCGAACCATTTCTAATGTTCTGATTTTTCAGAGCCAGCCAACAACAAAGTTTAGATTAGTAATATATTTCTAACCAGAGTAATTTTCAAGATCATTAGGCATTTATGTAATTAGTGCCAAATCTATAAGCTTTTATTACGATTATTAGAGTAAAATCAGTATAAATTTGTACTAATTTACTACTGTTTAGACTTGGCTGTCAAGCCTAGAGGTTCTTATTGTAAATGATAACTGAGGAAATTAAGTGCAAAATTCTGTACCGTTTCTGATCTGCTCCTAAACAATCCGTTTCAATTGTATTTGTAGCAGAACATAATGCCCTTTTAAAGTTATTTGACTTGTATTTTTATTTGCAACACAAGAAAAATGCCCTCTACCCAGTCACAATGAAAACTGATATTTACTACTCCCAACTTGATTAACATTGATTTTTAATTCGAGAGTGATGCAATTAAGATTATTCATTTAGTGCAAATAAACCTTCCACAAAAGGGTGGCCCTATGAAGTCTGTTTTAAATAATACTGAGCAAATGGCTTTTTTTGTTCGCCGTCCAATTGACTTACACAAAACATTGAAAATGCTGCCTGAGAGCAGATGCGAGAGGAATTGTGTGTGTGCGTGTGTGTGTCCTCAGCTGTGTATGTGACAGGGACCGAGCAAGGAGACAAAGGAGGCGGCAAAGCGAACTCTGGGGCAGTTTTGTTTCCTCCTTCCCTCCTGCAGCCTGTTCGCCTCCCGTACACACACACGTGCGCGCGCGCACATATGTACACTCGTGTGAATGCAGGGTATTGGCCACACCAGTTTCTACTGAGTTGAGGAGAACGCATCCCCGGAAGCTCCGGGCCCGACTGGGCTTCAGCGGCCGCTGCAGCTACTACTAACGCGGCCTAGGTGGGACTGGGCGCCGGGGCCGTGGATTCTGGCTTGCGTCATGTCTGGGAGCCGCCAGGGTTTCTGGCAAGCGCCCGCAGCCCCTTTGAGAAACGCTTTGCCTGAAAAGAAAATTCCGAGACCTAAAGCAAACAAAGTCTCCCCAATAAAAGCTTCCTTTGCCCCCAGATAAAACCCCAAATCTGGAAGCTAGAGCTCTGGGCGCTCACAGAAAAAGGAGGCCACACGGCAGCCAGGGCGGGGCCGCGTGCGTTCAGGACGGTAGCTGGGAGTATGCACCAGCCCGCGCACGTCCAGGGACTCGCAGGAGGTTTCTGCCCACCTGGGTGGGGTTTGCAGAGTGTCCACACCGGTATGCAGGCGCAGAAGTGGGGAGAAAGTGGCTAAGGAAGAGACCGGGAGGCCTGGCCCCGGAACCCTGTTCCCAGAAATAGGCAGGTCCGCCAGGCCCGCACTGCCTGGCTCCGTACCCTGTCTGGAAGGAGGTAGAAGAGGCCGCGACCTGCGAATACAAGCTTAAGGGCGCGGGGCCGCGCGTCTCCACGTGCATGCACACAAGCGCTAGTGTCCCCATCCCACAGTCGCCCCGGAACGGCGCCGGCTGCGCAGCGTCCTCCCACACGCACTCGCTCGTATATTCTGTTTTGTTGTATCTTTCAGGTCGATAAATAAATGTGTAATAGTTAATGTGAAGACACATCAGAGTAATAACAATGGGACGAAATCAAAGGATTATCCATCTCTGTTAGTAACCGCTGAATAACAATGTTGCGGCGTGATTGATAGCCCGCTTCATTTTATGACTTTTCTATTGGTCTTGATTTTTATAGCAGTATAAACAAACTAAATCATTTCTTCCAAGACTTCAGAGCATAAGCATCTGAGAGAGGGGGGCAAAGGGAGAAAGGAAAGGAAAAAAAGAAAAAGGGAAATCAGAATGGGAGGAGTGCTGGGGGCGGTGTGGGGCGTCGAGGCGGGGAGGGCGCGGGCTGGAGCTGGAGTCAGCTGCCGGCCGCCAGCAGGCAAGGCGAGGAAAACGACAATAGCCTGGGTGTAAAATGCTCGCCCCTGCTCCCGGTTCCCTCTCGGCAGCTTGTTTCGGCCAATGTCTGAATCTACCTGAGCAACGCCTGAGATGTATTTACCAGAGTTTTATTCCCCATCATCTTCCCACGTTCCTGGGCAGCCGGGAAAGTGCCGGTCAGGCCCATTGCTGTTGATAATTTAAGGCATTTCCCACATGATCATGGGAACTGAAGTCCCTAACAAGGCGAGGCTTTAGCGCAAAGGCCCCCAAATCTTCGGAATGACAAGAATGTCTTCAGAAATCACTTCAAAGCAAAGTAAAAGGATTTTCTATGACGGATCCAGTGATTTTTCCTCAATAAATAGGTTTTAGATTGTTACACACACGTAGAAGTGGAACAAAGGGAACTACCAGAAAATATATTGGTTGCCCCTAATAAAATTTATTTAGACAGTTTACTTCTCATAAAAAATAGAGATTGAATTTTGTACAAGATCCTGCCAAGGGACAATGCACAGGGAAATCATTTTTTTTCTTTCTCCTTTTCCCCCTTCTCTTTTCTAACGAAGCACAAAGAGCGTTCACAGGCCAGGGAATCGGCTCCTGACTCCTGCCGCCCTGCGTGCCCAGACCAAGCCAGGGAACTCTGTAGCTGCGAGGAAAGTCAGCTTGCTGAGACAATACTTAAAAAAAAAATCTTGATAATCTTGATGACTGATAATATAAATTACAAGCACAGCAACTACCAAATCAGTGTCTTTACTCCTGCTTTGCTGTCCGGTTCCAGATCAAGACTTAGAATTGTGTGTCTAGACTGGGAGGTGAGATGGGGTGGGAGACCCGGGCAGCTAGTGCCTTCCAGAGGAATTTGTGTTGATTAGATTTGTAATTCTGATTTGCTCTCTAATCGTATTTCTGTATTCATTGTCAATCCTTTGTAGACACAGAAAAAGACAGAGAGAATAAAAATATATACCGGGTGCTGTGGGAAGAATTGGGTCGTGTGCCCAGAGCCCTAATTACTTTTCCACTTACAGAAACCTCGGAGGTTTATTAAATGTAACTTTCGGCTGCTTGGGTTGTTTGTAAACTGCTCTCTTTTCTTTGCAGACAGTGGGCTGAAATATGGCGTGTTATTATTCACATTCCTGCTATTAAATGCTGAATTGTAACATTGTTCCCTTTAATGAGGAGCTCCTCCCTCAATAATTAACGATCTCACATTTTCCTATTTTCTTGCCTGATGAAAAGAATCAATTTTAATTCGTGGTAAATTACAGCCATGCTTTTGGGTATTATTTGCTTACAGAAAACAAATCAAGTGACTTGCACACTCCTGTTTACTTTTCCAGATATGCAATAATCCAAACGCAACGGCAAATCAGATCGTGTGCCTCCTGCCTACTTCAGAAATGGAAAAGAATAAAGGGTGGGGACACATCCTAGAGGAAAATAAGGACCTCTCAAGTCCACTGTGCTCAGAACAATGGTGATCACTTTTCCCGCACATCCTGCCCTGGGTACCACAACCTACACTCCCCCCAGTCCCCACTCTCCCCACCCGACCCTGTCCCAGACTGGGGTTGGTGGTCTGCATCTGGCCACTCTAGAGTTTGGGACTGCTTGGTGTAGGGCTTACTTGGGGGAGTCATTTTGAGGGTGGGATAACTAGAAGGAAAGAGATCTGGGAGGGCGGCCAAGTCTCTGTGAAGGAGTAAAAGGCACTTCCGCACTTCTCTACATAAAAGAACTCTCCTGAGGTTCCCAGCAATAGAGACCAAGGCCAAAGAGGCTTCTCGGCTGAGTGCCCCTTCTGGGCCGTAGCGAAAGGGTCCTCCGCTTGCCTTTGGGAGAGGGCTCCAGAGGGCAAAGCGAAGCGTCTTTAACTCCTCTCAAACAGGTCTGGGCCCAGCCCAGATGTGCATCTCCCTGGCCTCCGAGGGCTGGGAGCGCAGGGACTCCCGGAGGCTCTCAGCCAATTGTCTGTTTGATGTCGCTGAGGAGGCCTTTGGCCGCAACAATTCTGCCTACAGGAGCCAGGATCCTCAACCTCGGAGACAAATGCCAAGCAGTGTTCAGGATCCACACTCGAGGCTTCCTTCCTTTCTTTCTGTTTTAAGCGCCAGGAGCAGGCTGCGTGTGTATGACACGTGTACTTGTGTGTGCTTGTGCGAGTATTGCGTGTTCATCGCCTGTTCGCGCTGAGGAGGGGCAGAAAACTGCCCCGAAGAGTCTCATTTCCTATCCCATCCAGAAGCCCTTGGCGATACACGAGCTCGACATATAGTTTTTTCTTTTCTGCAGTAAACAGTTTCCCATAAATTCGAGTTTGTAAACTTCAACCAGACAGTCCAACCGCCTGACTTTTCGTAGGCGCAAGGGCCGGTCCCTTGCTTATTTTTTCACTCATCTTTCCCTTCTAACTACTGGCGCCCAAGGCTCTCCACGCAGAAAGCTCTACACAAAACAATGACGGATTAGTACCCGCCCCCTGACTGCGTATCTTGCTTTTCTTTTTTGCCCCCACCTCTGTAATTTTAATGGCCCCAATTAGCCACACGGAATATAATAAGTGACATGGAGATTTTGTTTGCATGTGTTAAGTTCGTTGCTTTTCTGATTTCTATTTACTCAGGATAAATAATCATATATCAGTTATTCAGTTAGGTGACAAGGCTAGTAATTGGAATAAAAAGAAAAACATCTCATCCTTATCTCTTTCTATAACTAGATATAGCGCTAATAAGACTGCATCAATCTTATCTAGCAAATAAATAAAATAGACAAACAAACAAATTCGCCTCCAACAAGTTAATGCGGTGTATCTGAGTGGAAAGTAGATATTTTCACGCACTCTGGAGATGAGGAGTGACTTTTAATAAAATCACAAGAAAAACAAATGTAATTCTGTAAGCCATTTCTTCGAGTCACCAGCGCTCGCCCACTCCCCGCTCGCTCCCCGCCCGGCTCCTACGTCCCAACCTTTTCTTTTCTCACGCAGTTTAGTGCCAGTTTTGCGACACACGCCGGGGCTCCGCCGCTCCCGCGACTCTACGCTTCGGGGGTAGGGGGAAGGGAGGCTGAGTCTACGGGTGAACAGCCTTCCTCAAATAGGATTTCATCTCCCTATCTTTTCCTCCTTGCATCTCCTGCCCTTACTCATCTCTTTCCCTCTTCCTTTTCGCTCCCTTTTCCCTCTTCTCTTTATTCTTTTTTCTTTGCTCCTTTTTCCTCCTTCCTCCTTTCTCTCCTTTTTCTCTTTCCGTTTTCCACTCCTTCCTCTGATTCTCTTTTTCTCTCCTTTTTCTCCCTTTCCGTTTTCCACTCCTTCCTCTGATTGTCTTTTCCATCCGTCCTCCCGTCCGTCATTCTCTTCTCTCTCTCTCTCCTTTTCACCTTCCCTCCCTCTCTTTTGTCTTCTCCCTTCCTCCCCCTCTTTTATCTGCCCCCCCTTCCCAGGCCCTCGCCCCCTCCCCGCAGCCCGAGTGCGGCTAATTCCGGGCGTCTATATTCACTCAATTAGAGAAATCTACAGAGAAGATCGATCTTCCATCTGCAGACATGCCAGCTTAACAAATTAGATTCTTGTTTCGTGCAGGTGATTTGGTGACAGTTGGGGAATTAGAAGTAATAAGTTGTTGTGTTTGAGCTCGGGCCCCCGCCCCCCGCCCGTGCCCCTCCCCGCCCGCAGGCCCTTCGGCCGCGCCCGCCACCGGGGCACCCCCTCTCGCACCCCCCAGCCGGCCCGCGCCGCCGCCGCCACCGCCGCATCCCCCGCCGTAATTAGTGCTGCTGCCCTCCATGTGGGCTCGATTAAACCGTGATTTAGCCGAAAGAAATATAATTATGGCTGCAAATAAAATAATCAGCATTGAAGAGCGATTTCCTTAATGAGATGGAGCGGTTGCACGTCACGGAGTAAAGGGGTCTCATTAAGAGGTGGTAATGAGGCTTGGGTGGATGGTGCAGTTACAAAATAGCCCAACTCCTCTGCAGGCCGGGCCCGCCCGCCCGAAGTGGCTGCCGCGTAGCCTTCCCGCCGTCCGGAGGTGCCGCGGTTTCCGAGGGCACCCGGGCCCGCCCCGCCCGGCCCCCAGGGGGCGCAGCGCCCGCAGCGCGGCCTCTTCCCAGCGCCTGCCGCGCCGTCGGGCCGGGCGTGGGACGCCGGCGGCCGCGGCGGCGAGGGGGCTCCGCCAAGGGTTGGCACCAGCAACTGCCAGGCCCCCGGAAGCTGGAGGAGCTGGCCTGAGGGAGGGGCCCCTGCCTGGGGCAGGTGCCGAGGGGCAGTCCAGGGAACTTCTGGAGCAGGTGGAAGTCCTCCCTGGTGGATGTGAGCTCAATCGAGAAAAGGGTGTCACAAAAACAGATGCTCAGAGGCAGGGGTGCCACCGCACCACCCCGGCACCCCAGGTCAGCTTGCGCGGACACCGCGTCCGGGAGTCCTGGCGTGGAAGGGCCTAGGGGTTCTCATTCTCTCCAAGTCTCTTTCTTTCTACACTTTATTAAAAGGTACTGAAAAGGCAACAACTGTGTTTTTACCACATCTCTCTCTCTTTTTTAAAGTCTAAAATAAATTATTCCAAAGTTCTTATTAAATGTGTACCTCTGACCTTTCTGGATTATTTGGCCCAGGACGACCTATGAATTCCTTCTTGGCGTCAAGGTGTATACGTGCGCATGCTCCCAATGTCCAGACGTGGTGATGCCTCAGTATTTCTTTATCATTAGTTGTTAGCCCTCTCCTTGACTCAGTTTCATCATTTAGACCCATTCTCAATGGACAAGGAAATTTACACTGTTTACACAACGTGACGAATGAGGCAGCTGACACACTTTATTCATCCAATCAACATCTGCCAAGTACCTACTATGTGCTAGACACTGTTGGGCACTGAGGGGTTGAGAGATGATCACAGGGACCGATGCTTGGCCTGGTGGAGCTCACAATGGCCTGCATTGAATTTTTCCACTGTAGCCATCAGGATTTGTACCTGTAGGAGGCAGAGATAACCCAGGAAGAAGCTCAGTTTGTTTTAGGGCTCTCACCCTCTCTTACCTTCTCAGTCTGTATTTTCTTCTTACCCAGAAACCTGAGATCGCAAGGAAGAAAATAACTTGAATTAACTTTCTTAGGTGTTAAGAGTTAATGTAATAGCCTTCATGGAATGTTCCCATTTTTGAAAAAGGACTACAAGGAGAGGCACATTGCCTAGATTAGTGACTTTTCCGTATCTGCCTAGTGGTGGTGGGAGACTTGAGAGAGAAGGATTTGGGGGTTACTGTTATCCAAATACTGGTTCCCTAATCAGCCTCACCAGTGCTGATGGAAACTCTTGCATATTTTTAAGAAACTTTTTTTGGGGGATGTCACAGATCCCATTGAAAATCTGATGAAAGCTATGGACCACATCCCATTAAAATGCATTTATTTACCAAAAACTTTAGGGGGTTCAAACCCCTCTTGAGCCATCTATGGGCCCCAGGTTAAGAAAGAGTGATATTTGGATGACAATTTATGATTGTCATCTTCAGAGAAGAAACAACGCAAATCTCCAGAGGAGCTCTACCAATAAGTCTGAATCTAGGGAACAGTTGGGTGAAAAATCAGAAAGAAATTGTCAAACCAGTAAGTTCCAAGAAAACAACTGGTTAGAAGATACATGCAGTCTAACTAATTTATAACAATTTTATATCTTCCATCTGACCCAAATATAGGCTGATATTAATCCAAACCTATATTACATGTTTTCATGTTGCAGAGAATTGTCAGGAAACCTGCTTTGTTGGAGCGCAGCGCTTGCTCCTAGAGGCAGGCCCTGAACAGTGAGCAGTCTGGCTGGAGAGATCAGCCTCCTACAATGGTGGGTCATAAATAAACAGACCTAGCCCTGGGTGGAGGTACAAGTGAACATGATTAAAATTCACACACTGGGACCACAGAGAGTGAAGGGTGATTAAAGTCTGTCTTAAGCCTACTAAAGCCCCCAAATCCAGAGCTTAAGCTAATTCTCTCATTCACTTCCCAAAGGCATTTCACACGTTAGGGTCTAAAAGCCACTAGCAGGGCTGCCTTCTCCACCCTCCTGCACTTTCCCAAGTTGCTGACCTATGGAACCAGAGAGCTTTTCTGTGCAGGAGATAGCTTTTTCCTGACTGCGTTAGAACAAGGATTTACTCTACTCTCCCTTAATTTTTGAGACGTCTCCAAGTCATCCATTAAAAAGGAGATGGACTTCTACATATACATTTTTCCTAGCACAATTTTTTTCACACTCTATGAAGCAGCTGTGGTAGGGAATATGTATTAGTTAGAATACACAGGCTGCTGTAACAGAAACCCCAAATTAGAGTGGCTTAGAACAGATAGAATTTTATTTCTCTCTCAGATAACAGCCCCTGAAAAACATGCCAAGGCTGATACGACAGGCAGCTCTAAAAGATTGGGAACCTAGCCTTCTTCTTCCATATACATGTATGTGTGTGTGTGTATATATATATGTATATGTATATATATGTGTATATATACGTATACACACACACACACACACACACATATATATATAATATATAAAAATATTTTTTTAGAAATGGGATCTCATCATGTTGCCCACGCTGGAGTGTGGTGGCTATTCACAGGCAGGATCATAGCGTACCGCAGCCTTGGGCTCAAGTGATCCTCCTGCCTCAGCCTCTCTGGTAGCTGGGAACACAGACTTGGCCATCATGCCCAGCCCTGCCTTCTTTATTGTTCTCTGTCTTCCTTAATACGTTTTTCTATCTTGTAGCCTAAGATGGTTGCTCCAGCTCCTGCCATCACCTCTGCATTTTTGGTAGCTAGAAACGGAGATGAAGAGGAAGGCTCATTCCTTTCTTTTAAGGGCATGGCTCAAAAATGCTTCTATTATTTCCTCTCACAATACATAGACCTGAATTTAGTCACATGGCCGTACCTACCTAAAGAGAAATTGAGTGCTATAGTCTTTACCTGAGCTGGTCAAAACACGAGAGAGAAGACTCCATGGCTTTCCTGCTCTGGGAGGGGACAAAAATGCTATCTTCAATATGGCCCTCATCTATGACTTGGCCCCATCTTCACTCTTTTCCAGTACTTGTACTGAAAAAAAAATCATGCGTTTTGGCCAGAGGAGGGATGAAAGATGAAAAGTGGAAGCAGAGGGACCAGGTAGGAGCCTAATGCAATAATCCAAGGGAAAAATGATGGCTGCTTTGACCAGAATGAGAGCAGTGGAGGAGGAGATAAGTAGTTGGTATCTAGAAGTATTTCTTAGAAGCCTAGGATGTGCTTCTAGATATGGGGTATGAGAGAGAAGAGCCCAGGATAATGCCATTCACTGATTATCTATTCATCCATTGACTGTTTTTTTAGAGACAGGGGTCTTACTATGTTGTTCCGGCTAGCCTTGAGCTCCTGTGTCCATGGGATCCTCCTACCTCAGTCTCCTGAGTAGTTGGGACTACAGGTGCTCACCACCACACCTGGCTCTAAATTGTTACTGAGAACTGGCTGAGCCAAGCACTGAGCTAGAGCCTATGGATACAATGGGTATAGTCATGCTTTTACAGTTCATGAAAATAGCCAGCAGAGAAGTAAACACAAGTGTGTTGTGCATAATAAAAAGCAAGTCCCAGAGGCTTTGAGATAATAACTCAGAGGAAATGAACCTAGTCTAGGGGTCTGGGAAGTGATGTCTAAGCTGAGACATGAAGGGTGCATAGGAAGTGGTCAGGAAATTGAGGTGAGATGGGGCCATAGGGGAAGAGCGTTCCTGTAGAGGAATTTTCTTTAAGCCCTAATTCCCTTGATGGCTTCATGTTGTCTACTGGGGATAGAACAAAACCCTGGACTTAGTTTATGCTTAATTTATGCTATCTCTCTGAAGAGAAAATGCTTTTTGAAGTTCAATTCAAGTTAATTAAATTCAATCCACATTTGTAGGTTCTGGGGTAGGTTCCCAGCCCAAAGACAATAGCTCATGGTGCCATTTAACTGAGAGCAGATAATAAAATTGAAATTATTGAATTCTAGGAAAGGCAGAGTTGTTCTCTATGAGGTCAGGCTAAAACTCAAAGGATTTCAACATAGGAAGATGTGCTATGGGGTGGCATGATCAAAATCTATACAATTCAGGAAGGCAACAAAAATCTATAAAATTCAGTACAGTGACGAAATTGTAAATATAGATTAGGAGACAACCTACAACCTTCAGTTTAAATCATTTAAAAAGTCCTTTGTACGCAGGAAATTAAATGTGTGGAATGCATTCCCTCCAAGGGGTAGTAAAAGTACTATTATTTGTTGGGATAAGAGTTCAGTGGCTATAAAAGAAACAACAGCAGCAGTAACAAAAACCAACGGTGGCTTAAACAAGACAGAAGTTTCTCTCTCACTTAATAGTGTAAAGGTAAGAACTCCAGGACTGTGACGGGAGGTCTACGGTGTCAGCACCCCAGCCTCTTCTATCTTGTTCCTATCTGCTAGAGTGACCCCTTGTCCATGTTATCCAGGATGGCTCACCACCATGTCATATTCTAGCCAGCAGGAAAGGAAAAAACGAAGACAAGAGTATCCCTCTTCCTTTAAAAGCACAACCCCAAATGGGATCTCACTATCCAATTGTTGAGAACTTGGTCAAATGACCACACCCAGCTACAGGGAAGGCTGGGAAATCGTATTTTTATACTAGATAGCTGTGTTCCATGTGAGAAGAGAGAGTTATATTAGTGATAGGCAGAGGGAGAGAACAGACACTAGAGTCTCTAGCAATTTTTGTGGACTAAGGGGTTCTTTTTCTCATACAGAACTTCCAACCTTAGTGCTTGAAAGAAAATTTTCAGGAGTATGTGTGTGCAGGTACAAGGGTTGGCAGATACCCCTGAATCACAAGCTTCACCTCCTTCTTTGGATTCTTTCACATGAGTTCCTGCTGGCACCCAGGTGCTGCTGCCCCCTTAAATATGTTGGCTTAAGTAAAGATCAAAACCTTGCCCTGGTTTTCCCTTAGCCAAGACTGCATGGAGTTTTCAAAAAGTTTAGTACAGATAGATGTAGAGAGACAAAGAGCATAAACACAGAAAATACAAGAAACGTGTAACCTTCCCAGCTTGCAAAGTCCAAGATCTCTATCAACTCTTCCTTACTTTTGCCTGGAAGGTTAAGCTCATCTTCTCCAGCACTTTGACCTCAGCCCTCATTCCCCAGGTCTCAGCTTGTCTCTTCATGGAGGATGATTGCTTTAATATTCACCTTCCAGGAACCACCTGCAGTAGTAGTTCAGGTGAGGTAAAGCCCTTATACAGGATGAGAAGGAACTGCCTGCCCTGGACCTTGGCTTTAAACAGCCCCCTTTGGACCATCTCCAGCTGCAAGAGCCTGCTCTTCCCCCTCTAGACTCCCTGGGGCCCCAGAATTCCTTGCACAACAGTCCTGCTCCTGCTTCCAGAGCTTCTGTGGGTCTCTCCCACATCTGCCCATCTGCCATGTGTACACTCTCAGGCCGGAGAGGCAGCTGCTTGTGATGACATGTGGATGGAGCTTGGACAAGTGGGTTGGGCTGACCACTTGCACATGTGGGAGGCCTCTTGCTGCCCTGGATGCAGCTGGTGGGCAGGGAGATAAGGGGCAAAACTGGAGCTGGGGGCTGGGGCTCCAAACATTATAAATTTGAACTTGAATTTCTAGGTTGTTATGAAGATACAACTGTCAAGGTAAGAAGATAGGACATATTTCACTCAACAGTTTGTTGGCTTAATTTGTAATTTTTAAACATTTGGACATATAGTGTGTGAGTCTCTGTTTGTACTCTTGCTCCAGGTCCTGCAAATGTTAGGGTAGGCTTGGGCTGTCTTGCCACATATGTTGGTATCTTTAAAAGTTACAGTATGTGAGATTCCTCTTCTCCAGCCTACACTTCTAATTTCCAACGTACAGCCAAGTCAGATTATGAAGGAAGGCCCTCCCGCCTCAGATGGAAGGTTTGTTCCTTCTTCCTGAAGTACACATCTCTGGACTTTCACAGGGTTACAGCTCTCTCTTTATTCAGATCTCTGTAAAATTTTATCTCTATAGAGATGCCCTTTCTGACATCTCCTCTTCAAATTTAAAAGAGTCCCCCAAAATACTCAAGTAGATCCATAATTCATCATCCCTTACCTTGCTTTTTCAGCATAGCACTCATCACTATCTGAAAACCGTGCTATGTGCTTATTTATTACCTCTTTCCCTGAGCAGAATGCAAGCCCCATAAGGGCTGAACCTGTGTCTTAATATCTTAGTACCCCTAGAGCATTGTACAGTTCCTGATGCATAATAATGTGCAAAAAAAAAAGTTTTGTTGAATGAATGAATGAATAAAAGGAAGAATGAATGAATGGTCTAGTTGTTCAATAGCAATTGGGAATCAAATTTCCAGATTCAAACTAATTGTCGTAAGCAAGCTGAATTATGAAGAAGAGTTTGTTACTACTGAAATTCATGCCACCCATTCAGGAGAGGGTCAACCTGGCCAATTCCATGTGTATAGAGCAGCCCAGAATGAGAGTGGACAATCGTGTGATGGTGCAGTGTTAAGATGGCCCTATTGGTAAAGAGCCCAGTGTGGCTTTTGCAAAATGAATGTGCACCCTCCCTCTCCAGCTCTGTGCTCAGGTCTAAGCCCTGGAAAGTGAGCCCAACACAGGGACTGCCTTGTTAGTCACTGGTGGTGAGGGACTCCATTTTTGGACAGAGGACTGGGCTGAAATTTGATGCAGACAAAATAGAGGATGCAGAAGTGAAGGGTCCTATACCATCCGTGCCAGAAGAGTTTTTGGAAATTATTGCCTAATATTTGCATCTTTAAAGATGAGAAACAGAGGCCCTGAGAGACCGAGGTCACACAATAACTAATAGAAATTAAAACCGGGTCTCAGGTCTCCCAACCCCCAGATCTGTTTTCACTCTCCTGGATTAACTTGATTAGTTTCACAGAAACCACCAGGATTGGTATGAAATTTCTATCAAACACTAAATGCAGTAACACCTATTAGAAGAATCTCTACTTACACAGCTTCCCTAACTGATCTGTAAAATGGGGATAATCATAGTACCTGCCTCCTGAGGTTGCAGTGAGTCTTCCTGTGGAGCACTCACAGCGCTGTGTCAGTGATAGCCGTTGCCATGTTTCTTATTAACCCATCCCATTCCCACCCATTCATGGACACATTTCTCATATCCTTGCTGAAAAGTTGTATTTCACTACAGTTATTATGGGAACAGGAAGATTGGCCCCTGGATCCCTGTTCTAACCCAGAATAGAGGTATGGAGAGGTCCACAGAACGTAAAGTTCCAACCAGGCCTGATGCCAATGGCCCTACAAGCTACTCCCACAAGTCTGTAAGTGGCCAAGCAGCATGAGCGCCCTGCTATCCTGGGCAGGTGCCCAGAAACCTCAGAGATGCTACTTGGCACCAAGTGACTGCTCCTTGGGGGGCAGGGATGTGCCATGGCTGCAGCCCTTTAAGATTCTCACAGTACCGTTTTCAATTTGGGTCCTGGAGCTAAAGAGATAAATTGAGAACACTGATCAGCTCAACGGCTCACAAGTAAGATGTTCTTTTCCCTCTTTCTGAAATTTGGTGTATCGCTGTGGTAAAGGAAGGGATGGCCGCCCCACAGCCTGTGTGTGACTGCACACAGGCTCTCAAGCCACTTCCAGGTTACCATAATATTTTTGTTGTCATTCATTTTCATCTATCCACAGCCATCAAATATCACCTCCTCACAGGAGGGGATGGTGCAAAGTGGGCAGATCTTCAAGTGAGAAAGAAACAGGTGTAAGCGGCTGCGAAAGGCCGTCCCGTGAACACTCATAGACAGGGACTGTCAAAGACCTCCAAGTCCTCTGTCTTTCTGGGGAGCCACAGGATTTGCAGAAAGGGAGAGTATTCATCTCAGGAAAAGACTGAGGACTCAACTTCAGAAAAAGGGGGTAGTGGTGGAATAAAGAAGTAGGCAGCATCAAAGCTGTTCAAGCCACATATTGGCAGAATACTATGCCTGCCCGCTTTGCTTCCAGAACTTCAAGGCCAGGTGACATAGCATCACAAAACTTTAAATCTTATCGCTGTTAGAAAATAAACATGTGTGTGTTTGCGCATGCGTGCGCACATACACACACACACACACACACACACACACACACACAAATACCTCTCAGTCTAGGTTTACAAGCACCAGCATTATCTGACCCGTTTATCTCTCTACCTCCACTTCTGATTGGTAGGCAACACATCAGACACCTTAGACTCCTGAAAATTCATAAAATAACTTTTCCTCTGGTTCAAGGCCCTTACACATGCTGTTCCCTTTGCCCTCAATGCTCTTCCCCTATTCTTCACATAGCAGGCTTCTTCTCGGCTTTTAGACCTCAGTTTAAATCTTGCCTTCTAGGCAAGGCCTTCCGCATCCCTCTCCCACCAGGCCCTTTCCTCTCTGGGGTTCTCTGCCATCCTAGGACCCTGCTATCACCCCATAGCCCTCTCCCAGGGTTATTATTGAGTTCAGTGTCTGTTTATTCATTGTTTGTCTCTCCCATTTCAAAATGATTTCTCTGAGGGAAGGGCCTTGTCTGTTTTCTGCTCAGAATACAATAGATACTCAAGTCTTCACCCAGCTGCTCTAATCAAAAGGATTAAAGTCACCCTCAAATCATCCCTTGTTGGCTGGGCGAGGTAATCCCAGCCAAAGTGATCCCAGCACTTTGGGAGGCTAAGGCGTGTGGATTACCTGAGGTCAGGAGTTCAAGAACAGCCTGGCCAACATGGTGAAACCCCGTCTCTACTAAAAATACAAAAGTTAGCTGGGCATGGTGGCAACCACCTGTAATCCCAGCTACTCAGGAGACTGAGGCAGGAGAATTGCTTGAACCCAGGAGATGGAGGTTGCAATGAGCCAAGATCGCACCATTGCACTCCAGCCTGGGTGAAAGAGCAAGACTCCATCTCAAAAAAAAAAGATAATCCGTTGTTACCTCCCAGACATACAATTCAATGGCAAAGCTTCTTGGCTTTATTTTCAAAATATATCCCAAGATCTCCCCACCTTCACTGTCACAGGTTCAAGCCACTATATTGGGTACCTGGATTACTGCAATAGCTAAGTAGCCTCTTCCTCTTGTCCCTACCTCTGACCTTCCGCCTCTCCATGCTACTCCCAGCACAGCAGTTGAAATGGAAGTTCAATTATGTCACTCCCCTGGGCAAAACCTCTCCTGTCTTCCCATCACACATGATCGACTCTAACCCCTCACCTCCATTTACTAGGCCCACACAACCACCTCTGGCCACCTCCCAAACTAAATTTCTCACTAGCATTTAAGAACCACTAGTATTTCCTTTTCGTGTAAACTATCTGATCATTTCTCTATTTCGTGCTTGATCTTATCCTTATTGATTTGCTGAAATCCATAACTTTGCTTATGGTATTATGTAGTATGGTTTATCAATAGTTTCTTTGAGATCATCTGTGGTTTCCTCATTTTAAAAATGGAAACCTTTAATCGATTCGGAATTTATCCTAAATATGGGAAATGGATCCAACTTTGTTTTTCTTCGTCTCACATTGCTATGAAATCATTTGTTTCCACAGCTCTTTTATGATTATTTTAAAACATTTGTGGGTACATGATAGGTGCATATATTTATGGAGTACATGAGATATTCTGATACAGGCCAACAATACATAATAATCACATCAAGATAAATGGGGTATCCATCATCACAAGCATTTATCCTTTCTTTGTGTTACAAACAATCCAGTTATACTCTCTTAGTTATATTTAAATGTACAATAAATTATTATTGACTGTAGTCAGCCTATGGTGCCATAAAATACTAGATCTTATTCATTCTATCTAACTATATTTTTGTACCATTAACATCCCCACTTGGCCCCTGCCCCACTACTCTTCCCAGCCTCTGGTAACCAGTCTTCTGAAACTCTCTATTTCCTTGACTTCAGTTGTTTTGTTAGCTCCTACAAATAAGTGAGAACATGCCAAGTTGATTTTTCTGTGCTTGACTTATTTGACTTAACATAATGACCTCCATTTCCAACCATGTTGTTGCAAATGACAAGACCTCAAATTTTCTGTGGCTGAATAATACTCTACTGTGTATATGTATCATATTTTCTTCATTCATCTGTCAATGGACACTTAGGTGGCTTCCAAATCTTGGCTACTGTAAATGGTGCTGCAATAAACATGGCAGTGCAGATATCTCTTTGATATACTCATTTTCTTTATTTGGGATATATACCTAGCAGGTCATATGATAGTTCTATTTTTAGTTTTTTGAGGAGCCTCCAAACTGTTCTCCACACTAATTTACATTCCCACCAACAACATACCAGGATTCCCATTTCTCCACATCCTAGCCAGCATTTGTTTATTGCCTGTCTTTTGGAAAAAAGCCATTTTAACTGGGGTGAGATATCTCATTATAGTTCTGATTTGCACTCTCTGATAATCATTGATGTCGAGCAGCTTTTCATATGCCTATTTGCCATTTTTATGTTTTCTTTTGAGAAATGTCTATTTAAATCTTTTGCCCATTTTTTGATCAGATTATTAGACTTTTTCCTATACAGCTGTTTGAGCTCCTTATATATTCTGCTTATCAATCTCTTGTCAGATGGGTAGTTTGCAAATGTTTTCTCCCAATTCTTTGCGGTGTCCCCTCCCTTTGTTGATTGTATCCTTTGCTGTGCAGAAGATTTTTACCTTGGTGTGATCTCAGATGTTGATTTTTCACTTTAGTTGCCTGTGCTTGTGGTGTATTACTCAATGAATCTTTGCTCTGTGCAGTGTCCTGGAGGATTTCTCCAATGTTTTCTTGTATTAGTTTGATAATTTGAGGTCTTAGATTTAAGTCTTTAATCCACTTTTTTTTTCATTTTTGTAGATGGTGAGATAAGCGTCTAGTTTTATTTTTCTGCAAATGGATATCCATTTATTGAAGAGACTGTTCTTTCCCCAGTGTATGTTCTTGGCACTTTTCTTGAAAATGAGTTCACTATAGGTGTGTGAATTTGTTTCTGAGTTCTCTATTCTGATCCATTGGTCTATGTGTCTGTTTTTATGCCAATACCATACTGTTTTGGTTAATATAATTCTGTAGTATAATTTGAAGTCAGATGATGTGATTCTTCCAGTTTTGTTCCTTTTGCTCAGGATAGCTTTGGCTATTCTTAGTCTTTTGTGGCTCCATACAAATTTTAGGATTGTTTAATCTGTATCTGTGAAGAATGTCACTGGTATTCTGATAGGGATTGCATTGAATCTGTAGATCACTTTGGGTAGTGTGGACATTTTAACAATATTAATTCTTCCAATCTATGAACATGGAATATGTTCACTTTAATTTATTTCATCAATGTTTTATTCACTATAGAGACCTTTCACTTCTTTTGTACCTATTGTAAATGGAATTACTTTCTTGGTTTCAGATTGTTTGCTACAGAAATATAGAAATGCTACTGATTTTTGTATGTTGATTTTGTATTCTGAAACTTTACTGAATTTGTTTATCTGTTCTAAAAATTTTTGGTGGAGTCTTTAGGTTTCTCCAAATATAAAATCATACTATCTGACTTCTTCCTTTACAATTTGGATGCTCTTATTTCCTTCTCTTGTCTGATGGCTCTACTTAGGACTTCCAGTACTATGTTGAATAACAGTTGTAAAAGTAGGCATCTTTGTCCTGTTCCAGATCTTACAGGAAAGGCTTTCAGTTTTCCTCTTTCAGTTTGATATTAGCTGTGGGTCTGTTGTATGCAGCTTTTACTGTGTTAAGGTACGTTCCTGCTATACCCAGTTTTTTGAAGGTGTTTATCATGAAAGGATGTGGAATTTTATCAAATACTTTTTCAGCATCAATTAAAATGAGCATATGGTTTTTGTTCTTCATAATGTTGATATGATGTATCACATTGATTGATTTGCATATATTGAACCATCCTTTCATCCCTGAGATAAATCCCACTTGGTCATGATGAATGATCTTTTCTATTTATTTATTTAGAGACAGAGTCTCACTCTGTCACCCAGGCTGAAATGCAGTGGCACAATCTCGGCTCATGCAACCTCTGCCCCCCAGGTTTAAGCAATTCTTGTGCCTCAGCCTCTTGAGTGTCTGGGAATCCAGGTGCACACCACCATCCCCAGCCAACTTTTTTTTGTATTTTTAGTAGAAATAGGGTTCACCATGTTGGCCAGGCTGCTTTCAAATTCCTAGCCTCAAGTGATCTGCCTGACTTGGCCTTCCAGAGTGCTAGGATTACAGGCATGAGCCACCACTCCTGGTGAATAATCTATTCTTCAAGATTGAAGCATGAAGAAATCCAAAAGTAGATATATGTATAGCTACTTCTGCTCTTTTTTGGTTTCCATTTGTATGGAATATCTTTTTCCATCCCTTTATTTTCAGTCTATGTGTGTTTTTATAGGTGAAGTGTTTCTTATAGGTAACAGATTATTGGGTCTTGTTTTCTTACCCATTCAGCCACTCTATGCCTTTTGATTGGAGAGGTTAGTTCATTTAAATTCAATGTTACTTTCAATAAGTAAGGTCTTATACTTGCCAGTTTGTTATTTGTTTTCTAGTTGTTTTGTGTTCTTTTCTTCCTTCTTTCCCTTCTTCCTGTCTTTCTTTTAGTGAAGATGACTTTTCTGGTGGTATGTTTTAAAATCTTGTGTGTGTGTGTGTGTGTGTGTGTGTGTATTTGTTTTTTCATTTGAGATTACCCTGAAACTTGCAAATAATATATTATGACCCATTATTTTAAACTGATGACAACTTAGCACTGATTACACAAACAAGAGAAAATAAAAACTCTTCTTTAATTTTTTTAACTTTTGTTGTTTCTATTTATATCTTATTGTACTGTCTGTGTCTTGAAAAGTTGTTGGAGTTATTATTTTTGATTGGTTCATCTTTTAGTCTCTCTAATCAAGATATGAGTAGTTTATACACCACAATTACAGTGTTGTTATACTCTGTGTTTTTTTTTTATGTACTTACTATTACCAGCGAGTTTTGTATCTTCAGATGATTTCTTATTGCTTGTTAACATCCTTTTCTTTCAAATTGAAGAACTCCCTATAGCATTTCTTGTAGGGCAGGTCCATTGTTAATGAAAATTCCTCAGCTTTTGTTTGTCTTGGAAGGTCTTTATTTCCCTTTCAAGTTTGAAGGATATTTCACTGGATGTACTATTCTAGAATAAAAGTTTTTCCTTCAGCACTGTAAATACATCAGACCACTCTCTCTTGGTTTGTAAGGTTCCCACTGAGAAGTCTGCTGCCAAATATATTGGTATCCCATTGTATGTTATTTGTTTCTTTTCTCTTGCTCCTTTTAGGATTCTTTCTTTATCCTTGACCTTTGGGAGTAGGGTCCTTTCTTTATCCTTGACCTTTGAGGTAGTCTTATTTGGATCAAATCTATTTGGTGTTCTATATCCTTCTTGTATTTGAATATTGATATCTTTTTCTAGGTTTGAGGATCTCTCTGTTATTATCCCTTTGAATAAATTTTCTACCCTCCCTCCCATCTCCTCTTTAAGGCCAGTAACTCTTAGAGTAGCCCTTTGGAGGATATTTTATAGTTCTTGTAGGCATACATCATTCTTTTTTATTCTTTTCTTTTGTTTCCTCTGTGTATTTTCAAATAGCCTGTCTTCAAGCTCACTAATTCATTCTTCTGCTTGCCCAACTTTGCTGCTAAGAGACTGATGCATTCTTCAGCATGTCAATTGTATTTTTCAACTCCAGAATTTCTGCTTGATTTTTAAAAATTACTTAATCCTGTTTGTTGCAGTTATCTGATAGGATTCTGAGTTCTTTCCCTGTGTTATCTTGAATTTTGTTAAGTTTCTCAAACAGTGATTTTTGAATTCTCTATCTGAAAGGTCACACATCTCTTTCTCTCTAGGATTTGTCCCTGAAGGGACTTGATGCTTGTGGATCTTGGTTGGTGTCTGGGCATTGAAGAGTTATCTATGTACTGCTGTGGTTCTCGCAGATTCATAGAGGTACTTCCCTGGAGGTCTTGGATAAGATCCAGAAGAATTCTCTGGATTACCAGGTAGAGACTCTTGTTCTCTTCTCTTACATTTTCCTAAACAAATGGAGTCCCTCTTTCTGTTCTAAGCTTCCTGGAGCTGGGGGAAGAGTGACACAAGCACTCCTGTGGCCACCACCACTCGGACTTTGCTGGGTCAGACCTGAAGCCAACACTGCACTGAGGAGTCTTGCCCAAGACCCATGGTAATCACTGTCTGGCTACCACCTATGTTTACTTAAGGCCTAGGGCTGTACAATCAACAGGTGGCAAATTCATCTAGGCTTGTGTTCTTTTTTTCAGAGCAGTGAGTTTCCCCTGGTCCTGTGTGAGTCCAGATATGCCATCAGGTCAGAAATCTTAGGAATTTACCTGGTGCTCTACTCTACTATGCCTAAACTGGCACCCAAGCCACAAGACAAAGTCCTTCACATTATTCCCTCCCCTTTCCACAAGCAGAGGAGTCTCTCCTCATAGCCACTACTGCTCCGAGCCCATGGCAAGTACTGTCTGACTACCACCAATAATCATTCAAGGCTAAGGGCTCTTCAGTTAGCTTGTGGTGAGAGACATCAGGCCTGGGACTCACCCTTCCAGGCAGTGGGCCCCTCTCTGTCCCAAGGCAGGTCCAAAGATGCCATCTAAGAGCCACAGCCTGGAAATAGAAACCTCAAGGGCCTGCTTGGTTCTCTACTCCACTGTGGCCAAACTGGTAACTGAGGTGCAAGACAAAGTCCTCTTTACTCTTCTCTCTCATTTTCTCAAGCAGAAGGAGTCCCTCCTCACAGCCACCCCAGCTGGGAATGTGCTGGGTCACACCTGAAGCCAACACATCTTCGGGCTAACTTAAGGTCCACAGCTGGGGTGAGTACTGTGGATCTTACTTAGCCCAAAAATGTGTTGGTCATCACTGCTGTTTATTCAGAGGCCAAGGGCTCCTTAGTCAGCAGGCGAATACTTTCAGGATAGGATCTTTCCCTCAAGGCAATGGGTTTCCTTCTAGCCCAGGATGTAGCTAGAAATGTGGTCTGGGAACGAGGGCCTGGAATGGGGGCCTCAGGACTCTGCCAGGTGCCCTATCTTACTATGGAGCTGGCATCCAAGTCGCAAGACAAATTCCTCTTTACTCTTCCCTCTGCTCTTCTCAAGCAGAGGGAAGGATTCTCTCTGGAGCCATGAGCTGTGCTGCTTGGGATTGCGGGAGGAATGATGCGAGCACTCCTTGGCTGTTCTGTTTGTTATCTCAGTAGGTCATGTGCCCCCTACGTCCACTGGCTCCAAACTTAACCCAGTATCAGGACTTGCTCAGGAACTGCAGTCCTTATAGCCTAGACTGCTTTTCAAGTGTATTTAGTACCCAGAGCCCTTTACCTTGTGGTGGTGAGGCTTGCCAGAACTTAGGTTCCAATAACTGGAATGAGCAATTCCTTTCTGGCTAGGGTCAGTTTAAATGTTCCTCCATGGGTGTTGGTTGAGTTCTGCCCAGGGTTGCTTTCTGCTATGGCAGGGAAGCACTGAGTTCCAATGCACAGGCCCATGATCACTGCACTTTCCCTCCCCAATGCACACAGACTCTTGCTCAGTGTCACGCAGCCACTGCTGTGGTATGGGGTAGCATTAGCCATTCAAGACTGTCTTTCCTACCCTCTTCAATGCTGTTTTCAGTGATATGAAGTTAAAACCAAGTACTGTGATTGCTCACCTGATTTTTGGTTCTTATGAAAGTACTTTTTTATGTGCATAGTTGTTCAATTTGGTGTTCCTGTGGGGAGGATAATCAGTGCAGGCTTCCATTTTGTCATCTTGCTCTGCCTTTTTCTATTTTCACAATTCTTAATGGTAGCTGAAATTACATTATATAGCTATCTGTTTACGTATTTTTTGTCCATCACTACCACAAATAATTAAGCTGCATTAAGGCAAGGGCCTTGGCCATCTTTGTTTTCCACTATATCCCCAAAGTCTAGAAAGTCCCTGGAACATAGTAGATAGTCAATCAGTGATATGGTTGGCTATTTGTCCCCTCCACATCTCATGTTGAAATGCAATCTCCAATGTTGGGAGGCGAAGCCTGGTGGAAGGTGAGTGGATCATCGTGGTGGGTCCCTCATGAATGGCTTAGCATCATCCCCTTGGTCATGAGTGAGTTTTCACTCAGTTAGTTCATGTGAGATCTTGTTTAAATGTCTGGGAGTCCCCCTTCTCTCTCTTGCCATGTGACGTGCTGGCTCTCCCTCCACCTTCAGCCATGAGGCCCTCACCAGAAGCAGATGTTTCTTGTATAGCCTGCAGAACCACGAGCCAGTTAAAGCTTTTTTCTTATAAACTACTCAGCCTCGGGTACTTCTTTATGGCAACACAAAGAAGATTAATGAATGAGTGGGTATATCAGAGAGCTACAATCACAATGAAGCTGCATAACAAACTAGTCCAAAACTCAGAGGCATACAACAATAAACCTTTATTGCTCAGTCATACAGGAAATAATACTGATATCTGAGTTCCTTTTCCCGGAAATTCTGATTTAGTTGGACTGAATGCAGCCTGCGCATTTTTTATTTGAATTTTTATCTGGATTTTTATTTTTGAACTCTCTAAGAGAGGTAACATGTGATGTCATGTTACCTCTTCAAATCTCATGTTAAAATGTAATCTTCAATGTTGGAGGTGGGGGCTGGTGGAAGGCGAGTGGTATTATAGATAATATTTGCTATCATTCTGATTATATCAAAAGTTTGAGTTGATTAATTACAACACTATTATCTGAAGCATATTAATGAGAAAACTGGGGCATATGGAAAGTGAAGTGGAACCTGGACTGTGTTTACACAGAACAAAAAGGTGAAATTTTAAGAGCTAATAAAGGATTTAAATGTAAGCAGTCAAGCTATAGAATTCAGCTTCCAAAGTGTAATGTTCACTCCATGAGTAATTACACAATAGTTTATCTCATGGTGAGGGAAGTATTTCTTGTCAAATGATTAAAAACCCCCAAATATTAAGGACTTATATAGAAGATTCATGTCTCAATAATATATAATCAAATATATTAAGGAGAAAACAGGCATTTGCTCTTGTTGTTTTTGTTGTTATTGTTATTATTAGGACAATCTTGTCGAGTTAGCCCAAGAGCATCTGATGCTGTGACAATTTTTCCTTCTCAGGAGAACCAGATGAAATTAAGAGAGGGTGATAATTTATCTCTTGTTCTTTGGCAAGGTACTATGAAGGTCCTTGGACTTCTCTCCCAAAGACAGGCAGTATTCACAAATTCCTTGTCTGAAGCTTCCCATTTAGAAGTCCTGCTTGATTGATCTTCTGATATACTGCCTCTATAAGTAAATTGAGAAGAAATTTCTCTTTTTGATACCCAGGTAAGGGGAAAGAAAATTATGATTGGATGTCACACAGGATCACAATTTCTGTACCAAGGAAGGAAGGTAAGAAATTAGACCACTCTTCCCTCACCACTGGAAACTTCACTTGGTTGTCACACAGGGGCTTGGCCAAACTTCAGAGTCAAATCCTGTTTAAGCTGAAGGCAGAGTAGATAATATAGGACATTTCTAGGCAGTGTGAATTATGAACAAAAGGGAGAAAAAATCCTTTGGTCACTATCTTTCTTAGGCTCAGCAGCCATCTCACTGTGATCAGAAGAATCAACTTGCTGTCTAGCCCAGAGGAGTCATTTCTAACCAGCAAACTAACAAATAACTCTGTGTTTTGAGTGGCATCTTACACTCAACAGGCACTTAATAAATATTCACTAATAACATTAGGCCACTCAGCACCAAGCAGGAAGATAAGGCCATTTTTTTTGTTGTTTTATACTTGGGTAATTGATAAAAATAATTGCAAAGCTTTAAATGTTTAGCAGTGATTAGCTAAAACTATCACCTCCAAGCCCTTCCCACTTTGATAAACTCATTCCCATGAAAATATTCAGAACCTGAGGAACAGCAGGGAAATAAGCCAATAAAAGCAGCTCAAAGAGTTTTACATTATCTCCATAAGCTATCTAATCTAGCCATTTTGAATGATCTATGTAAATTAATTACGCTTTTTAATTAGGTGGTCTTTTAGCTTGCATATTGAAGTTTGCCACTAATTACACTGAGGCAGGAGGTCACTTGATTGGTATGGGAAACAAGAGGCCTTTATTTCATTGAACTGAAACACTGAACAGTTAATGCTTAGGGAGAAAAAAACTGTAAAATTTATGCTGGTTCTCAAAATTCAAACTGTGCAGCTCTTGGTCACTTTTTTTCCTGACTCAAATCCCCTTCTATGACTCACTGGGGGTTTTTCTTTATAAATATCAGAATGACTTCTAAACACCCACTGACTCAAAAAATAATAGAGTAGCTTGGAAGCTGAAATTTTGCATCCTTAATGCTAGGGGGAAAAAACCCCACCCTTTTGATATTAGTCACATTAAATGCTATTTAATTGCTAGTTCTGCTATTTCCAGATGTGACTTTATTTTGTTTCTGCCAGCCAGACAGTCTGATTTTCATTAACTTCATTGTTTTTCTTTAAAAGGCTTGTGCTATGCTTGATGCCAGGCAGAATAAAGTATTCTTTAATATAAAAAATATAGTGGTCATTATAGTGAACAGACTGCATTTAATATCTCTAAAATATTTCTGAATGACATTTTATAGCTCTTTTCCTCCTCTAATCTTGCGTCATGCACCAGGATTCCAATTTTATTCTTTTTCCACATTTTAGTGACCTGTGTCATCCAATAGTGAATCAGTGGGTGGGGAGTTATGCAAGAAGCATTTGCTGATTTAATGCAACCCTTGGAAAAATCAAAATTGCTAATTAAAAATCACAGAGTGAATAAAAGACTTGACCCAAAGGAATTCTCCTGTCTGTCACTCAGACAAGCCCTCTCATTTTTATGCTGGCACACGCACATCACCACAATCCTGGGAGTTCAGGGAATCTACTGCGGGTGGCATTTCCTCTGGGGCCAAGGGCCCTTCTGCAAAAAGAGTAGGGGTGTATTATTCCAGTCTCTTCCTCTAGCTTCACATTTTCAAGTTGTATCAAACAGAACGGTGTAGTCAGAAAGGCACCGCTCAGGCATCAAGAGGTTTTGACTTGAGGCCTGGTTCTCTCTGCAGAGAGCTGGGTAACTCTGCTAGCCCTTTCTCTTCCCTGGTGGCTCCTTCTTTCCTCATCTGTGAAATGAGGGATTCATTTCTCATGCTCTCTCAAGTTCCTTCCACTTCTAATAATGTCCAAGGCTGCCTCTGCTGAAGATTTTACCACATTCAAGTCATCGAGTATTTGTTTATATAGATGGTAAACTCTCAGAAGGCAAGGATCAGGCAAGGATTTCATTGATCTGGCAAGGATTTCATTGATCCTCAACACCTAAATACTGAAATATTGTAAAAGTGCATAATATTGGTTGAATTAATGGGACTGTGAAAAATCAATAATACATTTTATTTTAAAATATTTATTTATTTTGAGACAGAGTCTTGCTCTGTTGTCCAGGCTAGAGTGCACTGGCATGATCTCGGATCACTGCAACCTCTACCTCCCAAGTTCAAGCAATTCTCGTGTCTCAGCCTCCCGAGTAGCTGAGACTACAGGCATGCAACTGTGCCCAGCTCATTTTTGTACTTTCAGTAGACACGAGGTTTCACCACATAAGCCAGGCTGGTCTCAAACTCCTGACCTCAAGTGATCAGCCTGCCTCAGCCTTCCAAAGTGTTGGGATTACAGGTGAGCCACTGTGCCTGGCCAATAACATATTTTATTAACAGTACTAGTAGTTGTGGTAGCAGCACTAACAGTAACCTTTTTTTTTTTTTTTTTGAGCACACACTATATAAGCTAGGCATTGTGCTAAATGCTTCATGTGGTCTGTGTCATTTAATTGAAGGAGACAAGCTCATATTTCCATTTTCCCTCTGTGGCAAACACTACTAAATATAACCCATTCACAACTTCATCCTTGTTGATATAACCTCAATTTTGTTTGAGGTAGCAATGTAAATGTTAGGAACAATTACCTCCCCCAGACACCCTTGCTTCTTCGGGTAAACCATTGGGCTCAGTTCTGGCTAATGAGATGTAAGCAGAAGTCTACTGGGTGGGATTTGTAGGGAAGCTATTGTTTCCTGGATTAAAAAAAAGGGAAATCTCAGCTAGAAATTGACTTTTCACCTTCTCTTAATTCCTGCCTGGGATTAGGATGCACTGCCTGTTGGCAGGTGAATTGGTCACCTTGCTACAATGTGGACTAAAACCTGGTGAGCAGGAAGTGATAAGGAGTCTGCACCCTTGTTGACTTCCCTGAGTGGAGGTGTCAGCCCTACACCACACCTCCAGACTTCTGGTTATATGAGAAAGACAAATCTCCTACTAAGATATTCTACCTTGACCACATGCTGTTCCTGATGACACAATGATGGGTGTCTCCCCAAACATGAGCATTTCTGGCCTCTGCTTTTATGAGCTCTGATTTTACTCTTTCTTCCAAGAGCAACCTTACTCCTGCCTCATTGCCTGCTTCTTCATGACTCTCTCCTTCTCTGTCTTGGGCTTTGACCACTTTGATATTAACTATATTTTCTCATTTTCTGACTTCTTGATGCTCTGGCATTTGGGGTCTCACTGACCGGGGAAAAGACTGCCTCTCCTACGGCCATTTCTCAGAGACAGCAAATGACCCTCCGGGAAGTATCCCTTTCATATGTGAACTAACCAGTCCAGAGACTTTAATCTAAACCACCTCCTCTACCTAGCTTTTATATTCTGGGAGGCAATATTCTCCTACCCTAATCATCCCAGGTTCAGGTACTAGACAACGTAGTGACCATCCCAGAGCCTGCCAAAATCCTTCAAAGTATCCAATGCTAACCCTGCTCACCTGCTCACCCTGCCTCATCATGGAAACTACAGTAAAGGCTTTTGCCTACTCTGTCCTCTTGATCCTTCTTCCTCTTGGCCAACCCTGGTCCTTCTCCACATGGCCCCGACTGGTCTGGCATGCCTCCTCTTGGGAACTGTAAATAACAAACTGTCTATTCAATGGCAATAACCTCCTGATCTGCAGGCATCCCCAAACCTAAATGAAACCAAAATTTTAAGACAACTTCCAATGGCTTTACCCAACCTACCTCTCTCACTGTCTCCCTCCACATGTTAAGACCCATGCAGCTAGGCCAGGAAGAACTACTGCGTTTTTGCACTTGCTATTGCTCTAGCTCCAGTACCGTACTTGGTCTGTACTGCACTTGGTCACTGCTGTTGAGCAAGGATTATAAGCCCCTTAACTTGGAGTAATTATTGCCTCTTGATGGAATACAATTTTTTCTTTGGCAAAAAAAATCTCTACAAAGTAGGATGCCTAGTGATGATATAATTTACACTAGCAAACAAGCAAAAGTAACAAAGAAACTGGGCACATGGATTCTTAGCATGTTAAAGCTGAATGGGACCTTAGGAATCATCTGGACAACAGACTGTGGTCTCTTTTTGTGACCCAGAGAGGAGAAGTGACTTATCCCAAGGTACACAGGGAACTAATAAGATTCGGAAGTATAGATAATTTGCATAAATGACTTCCTTCAATGTTGAGCAGTTAGTACATACAAACTCAAAGGCAGATGCTAGGAAGGAGGTGGTGGGTGGACTCAAAGATAAAGCAGTCCTTGATCCTGCCCCCAAGGAAGCTGCTGTCTCCTAGAGGAGAAAGTAAAAATCGGTGAATAACTAGAGCTCAGGATAGAAACAGGGCTTCTAGGTACAGATAAGGAAATTGACCACATGTGTTGATCTTCTCTCTTTACTAAAACTCTACTGAGAAAATGCTAAATAATTTTAAATGACTCACAAGGACAACAAGGACAGGACAGGAGGCAACAGTAGATGAAAAACTTAAACACAATTTTTTTAAAAAATAGAAAAACAGAGCAGTGGTAATTGACTTAGCAGAATAGAGACAGTTACAACCCAAGTACTTACAGGGGTAAGAACTTTTTGGTGCCAAAAAGGTGTGAAAAGGAGGTGAAACCCTTCACCCTACAGCACCATGGAGGAGCTCACAGTTGGAATAAGACACATCCCCTTTTCAATCATGGCACCCACTCAGGTGACTACCTCAAGCTTGCCAAGAAATAGAAGGTTTATTCTCTAGATAAATTGAACCCGAGGCAATCTGGGTTTGGAAACATATCATAGAGGCGAGGATGAGCAGGCACTGAAAATAGTGGAATTAAGTGAAAAATGGATACTTAGTTCCCAGTCTGTCTTTCCCATTCCTAAAATGCCAGTCTTCTTTCCCAACTATTTACAAGACAGCAGGCTGGAGGATTCTTCTCTAGAGAAACAAAAAAGTACAGAGCCACATAAAAAGCCTCTATAACTGACACTTGGGGAGAGGTGGTGGTGTCTCTCTTTAAAGAAAGTTTAGTTTTCCACCTCATCAACCCATAATAAAGACCACCAGAGAAAAAGCTAGTACACACAGCATTTCAGGCAGCTTTTTGGTGCCTCTTGAATATGAACAAGAAGCGTTAAATGGTTGAGGAAAGCCTCCAAGGTTAAAGATAGAGACCAAATCAAGAGAATGAAGCGGCTTGTAACATACTAGAATAGTGCAGATTGCAGAATAAAATGTCAAGAGAACTAGAATTACAAAATCAGAGAGATGAGAAACCACTGCATTCATAAACTAAGTGTAAAGATATATGTAAAAGGAAGCATGAGAGATCAGCAAAATACTCTTGGAAATTAAAAAGATGATCACTGAAATGAAAAGTTCAGTAGAAGACTTGGAAGGTGAAATTAATGAAATTTCCCAGAAAACAGAATAAATAAAGAGATGGAAAAATAGAAAAAATAATACATATTTGAGCAGTGCTGTGCAATAGAAATACATTACAAGCTACATTTGTAATTTAATTTTCTACTAGCCACATTTAAAAGGTAAAAATAAACAGGATTAGTTTTAATAATATATTTAACGCAATAAATCCAAGACAATACCATTTCAACATGTAATCAATATAAAATTATTAATGAAATATTTACAATCTTTTTGCCATACCGAGTCTTACAACTTACCTCCATTTGGACAACATAAGTTTCAAGTGTTCAATACCCACAAGTGGCAAGGGGCTACTATATTGGATAGCACATACATGGAAAATCAGTCCTGGAGGTCTAATAACAAAATTCCAGAAAGAACAAAAAACACGTAGACATGGGATTCTGGGAACAGAGGGCTCACTACAAGAACAAAACAAGACACCATCAGGAAGACAAGTGTGTGGCAGACAGCTGCTCTCAGTTCCAGGTGGAGCTGGAGGAGGACGGAGGCTTCAGGAGGGAGGACTCTGTATCAAAACACTAACATGATCTGTTTAAAAGTTTGGAAAAATTAATTTACCAGTTGTTTGACAAATTTGTTGAAGCACTGGAAAAAGTTAATGATGGATTTATTTATTATTTATTTTATTTATTTATTTATTTATTTTTGAGACGGAGTCTCACTCTGTCACCCAGGCTGGAATGCAATGGTGCAACCTCAGTTCACTGCAACTCAGTCCCGGGTTGAAGCAATTCTCCTGCCTCAGCCTCCCAAATAGCTGAGATTACAGGCACCTGCCACCACACCTGGCTAGTTTTTGTATTTTTAGTAGAGACAGGGTTGCACCATGTTGGTCAGGCTGGTCTCGAACCCCTGGCCTCAAGTGACGCACCCACCTCAGCCTCCCAAAGTGCTGGGATTATAGGTGTGAGCCACCGCACCCAGCCTAGTGGCAGATTTACAGAAAATTAAAACAAAAAATATTGAGGCTATTATTAAGTATGAGAAAAATAATTCTGTGAGAAATCAAACATATAATCATAGTACACTAATAGGCTTAAGAGAATGAGATCCTCAGTTATCACGGGAAGTTGATAAATGTTGTTGAGAATGGAGAAACCAAAAAGCAAGCAGCATAAGCCTTGATTCTTATAAGTGATTTGTATAAGAAATGTGGAAGTAAATACCTGAAGAAGCAGATGGAAGCGCTAAAAGTGCCTCTGGGAAGTGAGACTTGGAGGATGCTGGGAGTCTGCTGTGTTTTGCAACTTTTTAATATTTGATTTTTGAAAAGCTCTATCCATATAATATATTGATTAAAAAACAATACGTAAGAAACTAATAATGTTAATATAGATACCTGCTAAGAGAATTAAGACTGGAGAGATTATATGCTTCCAGAAAGAGGAGGGGAGACAAGGCTTTTCAGAGGAGTTGCAATTTTCAGTCCTCCTTGAGAGATTATTAGTTTCTAGTATAATAATTTCCAGCTTCTTCCCCCCAGCATGGGAAGACGTTTAAATAAATAAACATCAACCCACAGATGTTTATGAAATCAGAGGGAAGGATGGCGAAAATACTACATCTTTGGTGTTTATTTTTCCTTGTTGACTGTTCAGGTTGCTGTAACTGGTGAGCTTGCTTTTAGAATTTAGAGCTAGAAGTATCTTAAACATAATCTAATTTTGTAACCCCCAGACTTGGTAAATCATGATACTCACCCATGAGTATTACGGGAGATTTAATACAAGTCGTATTCCTGGGCCCAGCCCCAGATCCACTGTATCAGAATCTCCAGGGCTGCAGCCCCACCATCTGCATTTTTACAAACATCATGGAAGGATTATGGCAATTAGCCAGGAGTGATATGATCCCTCCTGAATAGCTACCTCTTCATTTTACAGTTTAGGGAAACTAACACATCAGAGGTGACCCCTGCGCTTCTCAAAAGTGTGACCCCTGCACTGATGTCTTTAGCAACATCTGAAAACTTGTTAGAAGTTAGAATTTGTTAGAGCTTGTGAATTCTCAGGCCCCACTCCAGACTTAGTGAATCAGAAATTCTGTATTTTAATTAAACCTCCAGGTGAGTTTGATGAACATTCAAGAGTGAGGACTGTTGTCTTAAATTATCACCCTAGGGTAGCAGCTGGTATAGTAGACAGCTAGATCCAAAAGAGGCCTTACTCATGTTTTTTTTTTTTTTTTTTTTTTTTTTTTGTGTGAAAGATTGTTGGTATTTTTCCCATGGTTGGAATCAGTGGGACACAATAAACGAAAAACCACCAAAGCTTAACCGGTTACA
>CAUYLG010061133.1:0-10584 GCA_963573385.1 Cacajao melanocephalus
AGACTGCATTCTAGCCTGGGCAATAGAACAAGAATCTCATTCTCTCTCCCTCTTTCTCTTCCTCTTTCATTCTCTCTTACATTCTTTTTTTCTTTCTTTCACTCTCACTTTCTTTCCTCTCTTTTTCTTTCTTTCAAAAAATAAAATAAAAAAATAAAATAAAATAAAATATATTAAAAAAAAAAAGAAAGAAAGAAAGAAAGGAACATAAACGACCTGATGGAGCTGAAAAACACAGCACGAGAACTTTGTGAAGCATACACAAGTTTCAGTAGCTGAATCAATCAAACGGAAGAAAGGATATCAGAGATTGAAGATAAACTCAATGAAATAAAGTGAGAAGACAAGATTAGAGAAAAAAGAGTGAAAAGAAATGAACAAAGCCTCCAAGAAATATGGGATTCTGTGAAAAGACCAAATCTACATTTGATCAATGTATCTGAAAGTGAAGGGGAGAATGAAATCAAGTTGGAAAACACTCTTCAGGATATTATCCAGAACTTCCCCAACCTAGCAAGGCAGACCAACATTCCAATTCAGGAACTACATAGAACACTACAAAGATACTCCTCGAGAAGAGCAACCCCAAGACACACAATCGTCAGATTCACCAAGGTTGAAATGAAGAAAGAAGTGCTAAGGCCAGCCCAAGAGAAAGGTCAAGTTACCCACAAAAAGAAGCCCATGAGACTAACAGCGGATCTCTTGGCAGTAACCCAACAAGCCAGAAGAGAGTAGGGGACCAATATTCAACATTCTTAAAAAGAATTTTCAACCCAGAATTTCATATCCAGCCAAACTATGCTTCATAAGCAAAGGAGAAATAAAATCCTTTACAGAAAAGCAAATGCTGAGAGATTTTTGTCACCATCAGGCCTGCCATACACGAGCTCCTGAAGGAAGCACTAAACATGGAAAGGAACAACTGGTACCAGCCACTGCAAAACTTATCAAATTGTAAAGACCAGGGACACTAGGAAAAAACTGCATCAACTAATGGGCAAAATAACCAGCTAGCATCATAATGGCAGGATCAAATTCACACATAACAATATTAACCTTAAATGTAAATAGGCTAAATGGCTCAAAGACAAGACCCAGAATGGCAAATTGGATAAAGAGTCAAGACCCATTGGTGTGCTGTATTCAGGAGACCCATCTCATGTGCAAAGACATGTGAGCTCAAAATAAGGGATGGAGGAAGATATACCAAGCAAATGGAAAGTTAAAAAAAAAAAAAAAAGCAGGGGTTGCAATCCTAATCTCTGATAAAACACACTTTAAATCATCAAATATCAAAAGAGACAAAGAAGGGCATTACATAATGGTAAAGGGATCAATGCAACAAGAAGAGTTGACTATCCTAAATATATATGCACCCAATGCAGGAGCACCCAGATTCATACAGCAAGTTCTTAGACCCCTACAGAGAGACTTAGACTCCCACACAATAATAGTTGGGAGACTTTACACTCCACTGTCAATATCAGATCAATGAAACAGAAAATTAACTAAGGCTATCCAGGACTTGAACTCAGCTCTGGACCAAGAGGACCTAATAGACATCCAGAAAACCCTCCACTCCAAATCAACAGAATATACATTGTTCTCAGCACCACATTGCATTTATTCTAAAACAGATCACGTAATTGGAGGTAAAACACTCCTCAGCAAATAAAACACTCCTCAGCAAATGCAAAAGAATGGAAACCATAACAAACAGTCTCTCAGACCATAGTGCATTCAAATTAGAACTCAGGATTAAGAAACTTACTCAGAACCACACAACTACATACAAACTGAACAATCTGCTCCTAAATGACTACTGGATAAATAACAAAATAAAGGCAGAAATAAAGACATTCTTTGAAACCAATGAGAACAAAGACACAACGTACCAGAATCTCTGGGACACATTTAAAGCAATATGTAGAGGGAACTTTATAGCACTAAATGCACAACAGAGAAAGCAAGAAAGGCCTAAAATCAAAACCCTAATGTCACAATCAAAAGAACTAGAGAAGCAAGAACAAACACATTCAAAAGCCAGCAGAAGACAAGAAATAACCAAGATCAGAGCAGAACTGAAGGAGATAGAGACACAAAAAGCCCTTCAAAAAAATCAATGACTCTAGGAGCTGGTTTTTGAAAAGATCAACAAAATAGACCACTAGCCAGACAAAGAAGAAAAGAGAGAAGAATCAAATAGACGCGATAAAAAATGATAAACGTAATATTACCACTGATCCCATAGAAATACAAACTACCATCAGAGAATACTATAAACACCTCTATGCAAATAAAACAGAGAATCTAGAAGAAATGGGTAAATTCCTGGACACTTACACCCTCCCAAGACTATACCAGGAAGAAGTTGAATCCCTGAATAGACCAATAACAAGGTCTGAAATTGAGGCAGCAATTAATAGCCTACCAACCATAAAAAGTCCAGGACCAGACACTTTCACAGCCAAATTCTACCAGAGGTACAAAGTGGAGCTGGTACCATTCCTTCTGAAACTATTCCAAACAATAGAAAAAGAGGGAATCCTCCCTAACTCATTTTATGAGACCAACATCATCCTGATTCCAAAACCTGACAGAGATACAACTAAAAAAGAAAATTTCAGATCAGTATCCCTGATGAACATTGATGTGAAAATCCTCAATAAAATACTGGCAAACTGAATCCAACAGCACATCAAGAAGCATATCCATCACAATCAAGTCAGCTTGGTCCCTGGGATGCAAGGCTGGTTCAACATACACAAATCAATAAACGTAATCCAACACATAAAGAGAACCAAAGTCAAAAACCACGATTATCTCAATAGATGCAGAGAAGGCCTTCAACAAAATTCAACAACCCTTCATGCTAAAAATGCTCAATAAACTAGGTATTGATGGAACATATCTGAAATATTAAGAGCTATTTATGACAAACCCACAGCCAATATCATACTGAATGGGCAAAAACTGGAAGCATTCCCTTTGAAAACCGGCACAAGACAAGGATGCCCTCTCTCACCACTCCTATTCAACACAGTATTGGAAGTTCTGGCCAGGGCAATCAGGCAAGAAGAAGAAATAAAGTATATTCAGTTAGGAAAAGAGGAAGTCAAATTGTCTCTATTTGCAGATGACATGATTGTATATTTAGAAGACCCCATTGTCTCAGCTCAAAATCTCCTTAAGCTGATAAGCAACTTCAGCAAAGTCTCAGGATACAAAATCAATGTGCAAAAACCACAAGCATTCCTATACACCAATAACAGACAAACAGAGCCAAATCATGAGTGAACACCCATTCACAATTGCTACAAAGAGAAACCTAGGAATAAAACTAACACGGGATGTGAAGAACCTCTTCAAGGAGAACTACAAACCACTGCTCAAGGAAATACAAGAGGACACAAACAGATGGAAAAAAATTCCATGCTCACGGTTAGGAAGAATTAATATCGTAAAAATGGTCATACTGCCCAAAATAATCTATAGATTCAACACTATCCCCATCAAGCTGCCTTTGACTTTTTTCACAGAATTGGAAAAAACCACCTTAAATTTAATATGGAATCAAAAAAGAGCCAGCATAGTCAAGAGAATTCTAAGGAAAAAAAAAAACAAAAACCTGGAGGCATCATGCTACCTGACTTCAAACTATACTACAAGGTTACAGTACAAAAACAGAATGGTACTGATACCAAAACAGATATACAGACCAATGGAACAGAACAGAGGCCTCATAAATAACACCACACACCTACAACCATCTGATCTTTGACAAACCTGACAAAATCAAGCAATGGGGCAAGGATTCCCTATTTAATACATGGTGTTGGGAAAACTGGCTAGCCATATGCAGAAAGCTGAAACTGGATCCCTTCCTTACACCTTATACAAAAATTAACTCAAGATGGATTAAAGATTTAAATGTAAAACTTGAACCATAAAAGCCCTAGAAGAAAACCTAGGCGATACCATTCAGGACATAGGCATTGGCAAGGACTTCATGACTAAAACACTAAAAGCAATGGCAACAAAAGCCGAAACAGACAAATGGGATCTAATTAAACAAGAGCTTCTGCACAGCAAAAGAAACTATCATCAAAGTGAACAGGGAACCTACAGAATGGGAAAAAATTTTTGCAGTCTGCCCATCTGTCAAAGAGCTAATATCCAGAATCTACAAAGAACTTAAACAAATTTACAGGAAAAAAACAACCCTATCAAAAAGTGGGCAAAGGATATGAATAGACAGTTCTCTAAAGGAGACATTTATGCAGCCAACAAACATGAAAAAAGCTCATCATCACTGGTTATTAGATAAATTCAAATCAAAACCACAATGAGATATCGTCTCATGTTGGTTTGAACGGCGATCATTAAAAAGTCAGGAAACGACAGATGCTGGAGAGGATGTGAAGAAATAGGAACACTTTTACACTGTTGGTGGGAGTATAAATTAGTTCAAGCACTGTGGAAGATAGTGTGGCAATTCCTTAAGGATCTAGAACTAGAATTACCATTTGACCCAGCAATCCCATTACTGGGTATATACCCAAAGAATTATAAGTTGTTCTATTATAAAGACACATGCATATGTGTGTTTACTGCAGCACTGTTCACAATAGTAAATGCTTGGAACCAACCCAAATGCCCATAGACTAGATAAAGAAAATGTGGCACCAATACACCATGGAATACTATGCAGCCATAAAATACTATGCAGCCATAAAATAGGTTGAATTCATGTCCTCTGCAAGGATATGAATGAAGCTGGAAACCATCATTCTCAGCGAACTAACACAAGAACAGAAAACCAAACTGCATGTTATCACTCATAAGTGGGTGTTGAACAATGAGAATGCATGGACACAGGGAGGGGAACATCACATACCAGCGACTGTTGGGGGGTGTGGGGGGCTGGGGAGGGATAGGATTAGAAGAAATACCTAACGTAGATGACAGAGCAATGGATGCAGCCAACCACCATGGCATGTGTATACCTATGTAACAAACCTGCATGTTCTGCACATGTACCCCAGAACTTAAAGTACAATAAAAAAAAAAACTACTCATCTAACATACTCATCTTACAGATATATCTTACATGTTAGGTTGTAGGATCTAACGTGTAAATCCCTGAAAGAAGAAAACCATCTCTTCTTTCTGTTTGATCCCTTGGGTTCTAGCAAAATACTTATACATGATAACAAACAAATGTTTGCTATTGAAGAAGCTCTATCACTGAATAACTGTTACTGTCAACAAGTGAAAAAAACCTTCTGAGTCTTAGTTTCTTCATCTGTAAATTGAGGTTATCACCACCTACCCGATAAGCTGATTGTCAAAATTAAATGAGATAACATATGTAAAGGGATAAACAAATGCTCATAGTACTCAGTAAATATTGGTGCCATAATCACTGATACATCAATTATTACAGTGTCTCATAATTTATGGGCTTTATTTAAAAGATTGTTGGAATAGAAGTCTGGTTTCTAACACTAGCCAGTTATATGACTTATCACCTCTCTGAACCCTCATTCTTTAAAACTAATTTATGTCTTCATAGTCTTTTCTAGCTCTGAATTACAGAGGTAAGAAATTTCATTGTAAATTATGCAGAAATTGCTCTACTCACCGTTGTGATATTCCCTCTCTGCCTTTCCACATTCTCATTCCATTTATTGGATTTACTTATACAATACGAATAGAATAAAGTTCTCTTCCCATGCAATTTATTTCAAAAGGTATTGTGATGACAAAGTTCAAGCAGGTTTAAATTTATTCATTTTTTGCAAGTTAACAAAAGATATCAGTTTGCTTGGAACTCTGTGCGTAATAAATTATTAAAATGACAATAAGAGTAGCAGACACTTCTTAGTGCAACATTTTTTGTTTTAAAACTAAATGATAATTTAAGAAATGCATGCTTTTCCTTGGAAAAGCACATTGAACACACCAAGGGTAGACCGTGTTTTTATATCATCTGTTTGTTCTTTATGAAATATGCATAACTTCTCTAGGTAAATATGCCTTCTGAAAAGGCAACTTTGTAACCTCAGCTAATTATGCATGTTCTAAATGTATTTCTTGGAATTTAAATAAATATATAAAGTACAAAAATATATATTTGCTTTGGACGATATTGATTCCTTCAGCCAGCTCCTTCTTTGAGCTAGAATCAACATTCCCATGTGTTAGCATCCCCTTAATGCCTCAACTGCCAATAACCGCCTTGTGTATAGTGTGAAGAAAGATGATTTCTTTGGGAGAGAAATGCTTAGAAATATGATACAAATAAACCTGAGAAATAACAAATTAATATAGTTCTTCCTAACCTGTAACTTTACAAAGGTTGAATTCATGTCTCCTACAAAAATATGCTTCCCTAATCCATGTTTCCAGGCTGGAAACCCTACTCATTAAAATCTAATATTTAAATGTCTGCTAAGAATAATTTAGGATTATCAATCAACAGGAATTCAGTCTACTTCTTATATTCAGATAAAAGCATCTTTTCTTTGGCTTGAACTATTTTGTTAGGTGGTATGTGGGGGAAGGTGGGAAATAAATGGTGTTGCTGAAAAGAAAATGAATGTTTGATTACCTTTTTTCCTCCTGGGTACTATGGTGGGTATTATTATCTCTATTTTCAGAAGAGAAAATGTAGATGCAGAAAGGTGAAGTGCTTGCCCAGTAACATAGCTAGCAAGTGGTAGAGTCAAACCCAGGTCTGTTTGATTCCAAAGCCCACACTGCTTCCCTTGTGCCACATTACCCCTACGGGGCACTGACTGGGGACAGCCAGAAGGGAGAAAGAAGGAAGTGTTTCTACTGGTAGATATGAAAATCAAAAATAGAAATGCAGCCCACAAAACAAGAACACACAAAAAACACCCATATGAAACTTCCATTTTCAGCAGCATTATCAACAAAATACCCCCAAATGACCTACCAACAGAAAACAACCTAAAATGTTCAATAAAACATAAAAGACTATCTTTTAAAATGCATCACTGAGCTGGCATGAAGGAAAGGAATCCTCAGAGACCCAAAACAAAGGGAAACACCACGCTGGGGTAACACTCTGAGGATCCTGAGCACATGGCTGCCCTGGGCCGTTTGTACCCTCTGCCTCTCCAGGGGACATGGAGGCATCCTCGGCTAGTTTTGATGATGGCGCAGGGCCCAGCAGACAGGAGACAAAAGCAAGACCTGTCTCAGATAAAAGAGTCTAATAGAAGATTTTCACATAAAATAAAAAGCTGTACCTCTTAATCAAAAATAAACCAGCCCCTGCAGAAGGAGCAGGAAAGAAACTTGTCTGACTGTGGTACTAACATGGTGGGAGAAAGTCTCCCCTAAGAATGTGTAACCACAAGGTGATCCTTAACATGGATTTGGCCCAGGATCCAACCAGCTATGTGGTCTAACAATCCCAAATTGAGGACAGTTGTCCCTAGGTGTCCACAGGGGATTGGTTCCAGGACCCATCCTCACCCCACAAGGATACCAAAATCCAAGGATACTCAAGTCCTTTATATAAAATAGTGTAGTATTTGCATATAACCTATGCATATCTTCCCATATAGAATTATGCTTTGCTTAACAATGGGAATACATCCTGAGAAATGCATTGTTAGGCAATTTCATCACCCTGCAAACATCAGAGAGTGTATGTCCATAAACCTAGATGGTATGGCCTGCTACACACCTAGGCTATATGGTACAGCCTACTGTTCCTAGGCTACAAACTGTATAGCATGTATGTGACTGTACTGAATACTGTAGGCAACTGTAACAGAACCGGAAGTATTTATATATCTAAACACAGAAAGCTTCAGTAAAAATACAGTACAAAAAATAAAAAATGGTATACCTGTGTAGGGCACTTACCATGAATGAAGATTGCAGGGCTGGAATTTGCTCTGGGTGAGTCAGTGAATGAGTAATAAGTAAATGTGAAGACCTAAGACATTACTGTACACTAATGTCAACTTTATAAATACTGGACACTTACTTAGACTACACTAAATACAATATCTTTTTGCTAATAATACTTTAAACTTAGCTGACTGTAACTTTTTACTTTATAAACTTTTTAATTTTTACTTTTTAAACACTTTTGTAATGACAAAACACAAAAATATTGTACAGCTGTACAAAAATATTTTCCTTCTTTATATCTTTATTCTATGGGCTTTTTTCTTTTATTTTTTCCTTGCCTCTTTCCCCTTTTTTCTATTTTTGTTTTATTTTTAAACTTTTTTTTGAATATAGTTAATAGTAAGTACACAAACCAGTAACAGTTGTTTATTATGTATTATGTACTATACATAATGAAGTGTGCTAGACTTCTATATGCTTGGCAATGCAGCAGGTTTATATCAGCATAACTAGGACACACTTGGTAACTTGCGTACACACTAGGTACAGAGTGACTGGTACACACTAGGACAGTATAGCCACGACATCACTAGGTGACAGGAATTTTTCAGTTCCATTATAATCACAGGCCTGCGAACATAAATGTCTATCATTGAGCAAAACCTTGATACATAGCACATGACTACATTTGAAAATTGTTGAAAGAGTAGATTTTAAATGTTCTCATCACAAAAAAATAATTTTGTGAAAAACAGATGTTAGATTTAGCCATTCCACAATGAATACATATATCAAAACAGCATGCTGTATACTATAAATATATACAATCCTTGTCAATTTAAAATAAAAAGCATCAATGTTCTAAAAAGAACAAGAGCTCAGTATAAATAGTCATATGACACAGACATGAAATCAGATACTAATAGCAACAATAACAGAAAGCAGAATCAGAACCTGAAAGATTTTAGATACTGGAAAAATCTGGCACAGAATATTAAGTATGAATCATATTTTTAAATAAAAGAACGAAGAACTTTTAGTAATAAAAATTTCATCCACTGAAATTTAACTCAATAAATAGGTGAGATTAATAGCACATTAGACCCACTTGAAGATGTAAGTAATGAATTGAAAGATGAATCTAGAGGAATAAAAAAGCACAAAGATATAAAGAATGGGGAAATAAGAAAATAGATGCCAAAAATATGGAGGATAGTGTAAATATGTAGGATAGTAATTCTCAAGCACATCTATTTGGAGATCCAGAGGAAAGAAAAAACAGAGGATATAAAACATTTAAAGAGAAAATCACCATCTTAATGAGAGATGTTATAACCTATTTCTCTGAGAAATTAATAGATCAACTGGATAAAATCTGAAAAAACACAGATTATTTCAAATACACAATTAACAAATTTGATCTAATGGATATATATAGAATACTGTAGCCAACATTTAGAAAATATACTTTTTTTTTCAAGCTCATAGGTAATATTTATAAAAACTGTCCACATACTAGGCAATAAGAATATTTTCAATCAAATTCCAAAGGATTAATATCATAAAGGCCACATTCCCTAATTGCAGTGCAGGTAGAAATCAGTAACAGATACAAAAAAAAAAATCCCATATTATTGGACATTTTAAAGTATACTTCAAAATCAATCATGAGTCAAAGAGAAATCACAATGCAAATTATTAAATATTTAGAACTAATCAATAATTAAATCTTATGTATCAAAATTATAGAATGCGAGAGAGATCCAAGATGGCCGATTAACAACAGCTCAGGATTGTAGCTCCCAGTGAAAGCGCAGAGAGCAAGTAGACACTGCACTTTCAGACGAATTTTTGTTGCCCACAGACCGGGAGATTCCCAGCAGAGGAGCCACACGGGTCACCAGCGTGACTTTTTTGGCCGGCGCAGCTGTTTTGCCGGGGCCCCGGCATGGCGCTTCTCGGTGCAGAGTATACGGGACGGGGTGCCCTTTGAGTCGGGCTCTGCTGGTCCCATCCCCACAAGGAGAACAGTAATTGGAAATGCTGAGGACTGAGAGTTTCACAGCAAGCACAGCCGAACTGGGAAGGTCCAGCTGTGCGGGGAAGGGGCGTCCGCCAAAGGAAAACTAAGAAACAGAAAAAAACTTCATCACCGGGCGGAGAGAGATCCAAGATGGCCGATTAACAACAGCTCAGGATTGTAGCTCCCAATGAAAGCACAGACAGCATGTGGACACTGCAATTTCAGACGAATTTCTGTTGCCCACAAACTGGGAGCTACCCAACGGAGGAGCCAATCAGGTCACTAGCGCGACTCTTTTGGCAGGCGCAGCTGTTTTGCCAGTGCCCTAGCACGGCGTGGCGCTTCTCAGTGCAGAGTATACGGGACTCGGTGCCCTTTGAGTCGGACTCGGCTGGTCCCATCCACTCAAGAACAGCAATTGGAAGCACTGAGGACTGAGAGTTTCACAGTAAGCACAGCTGAACCTGGGAAAGCCTAGCTCTGCGGGGAAAGGGTGTCTGCCGAAGGAAAACTAAGAAACAGATAAAACTTCATCACCAACAAGCCGGATGTCCACTCAGACCCAATCTGAAAGTCGGCAATTACAAAGACGACAGCTGGATAAATCCACAAAAATGGGAAGAAACCAGTGCAAAAAGGCTGAGAACACCCGAAATCAGAATGCC
>CAUYLG010061134.1:0-10481 GCA_963573385.1 Cacajao melanocephalus
CATGAAGCATCTTCTGCTTTGAGCCAAGAAACCAAGAAACTGGGGTCTGTTGGGGGGGGAAATAGGGCAGGGACAGTGGGAGGTGGGGAGTGGGGAGAGATCGCATGGGGAGAAATGCCAGATATAGGTGAAGGGGAGGAACTTCATATGTTTATGTGACCTGCCTGGACTGGGAAGGAATGGAATTTCACAATTCCTGGTCGAATTCTTCTTTCACACAGTAGTTGGCCAGGCACTTGAAGACTGTTAGGTCATAGATTTAAAAAAAAAGAGAGCAAAAAAGAAAAGAAAAAGAATGAAACTGGAAATAACACAGACTAGTGAATTCTTCCTTAAAGCATCACCTTGAGGGTAATGTATACTACTGCTTTGGCTCAAAATGATTTTCTAATTTCTCTTGGAATTTTTTTCAGAGCCTGAAGCATGTTCTTTGAATATCCTTAATGGTGGTGAATCCTCATTCTTTGGGGGTGGTTTTGATTTTTGGAAGAAGCTGGAAGTCATTGAGAGCTGAGTGTTGACCAACAGGGTGGCTGGTGCATCTGCCTCATCTTTCTTCTTTGTGTCCACAGCAAAGTGCGATGATGTGCTTATGAGTCTGAGATCCTTGCAGGTTCCTTTTAATTAGTTCATTCATTTATTGTTTTAATTTCATTAACTTAATTACCAACACATTCACCTGTTTCACATTTCAAAGAGCACAAAAATATATATAATAAAAAGTCCTTTTCCCTTCCTTTCCCCCAGGCACGTGGTTTACCTTCCGTGTTTTGTGTGTATCCTTCCAGAAAGAGCCTACGCATATCCCTTAATTGACTTGAAGAAAGCCCAGAGAGGTATTTCTAAGTTACTGAAGTACTGCTTGAATGCTGGCCAAAGAGCACTGCAGTGCGTGTAAGCTCTGGTAGGTTTATGCCGAATGCAGGTGTCAATACTTTATCCTTAGGACCCTGAGAAGTCTCTATAATAGGAAGCAGTTTCCTAGCTCAGATACCTGAGCTGTGTGAGATCAGGTGCGTTACTTTTTCTCTTGAGCTTTGGTTTTCTCATCTGTAAAATGGGGATAATGTCAACAACCTCCTTCACAGGTTATCATGAGGATTAAGTGCATTGATGTATAAAAATGTCCTAAGGAGGGTGTGATGGTTTATTTTATGTGTGAACTTAGTTCAGCCATGGTACCCAGTGGTTTAGTCAAGCGCTAGTCTAGACGTCACTGCAAAGGTATTTTGTAGATGTGATTAACATCTGCAGTCAGTTAACTTTAAGTAAAGCACATTATCCTCCATTTTGCAGGTGAACCCCATCTAATCAGTTGAAAGCTTAGAGCAAAAACTGAAGTTTTCTAGAGAAGAAATTCAGCATCAAGACTGTAGCCTAGAAGTCCTGCCCAAGTTTCCAACCTGCTGGCCTGCCCTATGGATTTCAGACTCAAGACTGCAACATCAACTCTTACTTGAAATTCCAGCCTACAGGTTTGGGACTTATCAGCTGCCACAATTGTGTCAGCCAGTTTCTGAAAATAAATCTCTCTCTCTCTCTCCATATATTATATATATATTCTACTGTATTCTATTGATTCTTTTCTGTGGAGAACCCTGATTGATACAGAGGGAGAAAACTGCATTAAATAAACCTAGGTTTTAGTCCTGGCTCTCTCTCTGACTGGCTAAGTGGCTAAGCAGCCCTGGGAAAGACCCTTGATACTAATGTGCTTCTAGCGTCATCACCTGCCTAATGCCTCTCAACATTGCTGGGAAGGTGAACATCAGGAAAATGATTTGTCAAGCATCCGATATGTGCAGGTTATAATTATTTGAGTCTGTCCTTTTTTGAATGCACACATATCCTTCAAGTTGTGCTTTGGTGGCTCCCAGACCTATAACCTCTTCAGAGATGTTTCCTTTCCAGGCATTGATTCTTGACTCTGGCTTTGTCAAGCTAATAGTCAGGGAATGAAATCCAATCTAGTCTCAGGTAGTTGTCAAGGGGGCTAGAGGGCTCCACCCAAGGCTCTGCACCCACTGGCAAGGGGAAGCAGAGTGAGGAGGGTGGGGAAAGTGGAGGGAGGAACTTATGGAGGTGAGAGTGGGGTGGGGAGGGGAATGAGAGAGGAAGGAGGACCTGTGTTAAGATGGGTCCCCAGGGGTCCAGGGCTGATTTGCTGGGGTAGCTGGGTCGGCTCTGCAGATTGCAGGCTGATTGCTGCAGATTAGCTGGGACCTAAAAGGGGCCTTGTCAGAGCCCATGAATCCAGTGCTAAATATTCTGCTATTTCTTTTTTCTCAGGAATAGAGCCAATCAAATCAGAGAGGGCTGGGGGGTGGTGGGGAGAAGCTATGAATAACCTGCCTCCTTTGCCATCACAGTGCATCAAAATACCACTCAGTCCCATCTCCAATTGTTTTCTCCTCTGCGAGGGATTCCAGAACAGGCACTTGAGAGGGAAGAAACTTTCTGTGGTGTCTAAGAGGTGCCATGTTGCTTCCCACCCCACCCTGATGTTCTTTATTTCATCACTCAAATCTTTTCTTTCATACCACTTATCACAAGCTGAAATTATTTGATAAGAAATTATTTACCAAAAACTGCTCTCTCCACCAGAATGTGCCACCTTATCTTATTTGCTTCTCCCTGTAGTGCAAGTTCCCAGAAGAGTGGTGCGTAGTAATGCCCCTGAAGAATGGATGAATACCATTTACTAAAGGGCCTCTGTGTGCAGGCAAGGAGTTCAGAGCTATATAGGCATTTCTCATCTGCTTTTAATGATAGCTCTGTGAAGAAGGTATGATCATCTTTATTTTACTGATTAAAAAAAACTAAAGTCCAGAAAGATCAAGTAACAAGTTCATGGTCACACAGTCAGACCTGGGATTCTAATCAAGGTTTGACTGACTCCAAAGTATATGATCTTAATTACTATACCAGGGATACAATATGCATTTTCTGCAGTGCTGACATCAATTGATTGGCAGTTGCTACAGGGAGTCCTTAGCTGAGAAGAATATTGAGGTAATGTCCAACTTGGTGGAGAAGAGTGCAGAGATCAATTAGTAATGTCTGCAAGAGGTGAAGTAGAATGTCTAGCAGCACATGTGCCATCTAGTTTTCATTTTAACACCTATTGCTTCCTAAAGATGTGCACTAGAGGCAAAGAAAAAAGAGAGAGAAACTAGGAGGCAGAAATGCTTGCCTTCTTTTCTGGCCCTAGTTTTCAACCCTTCTTGCTGAACTTATCTTTTCTTTGAAATGAGAACACATCTATCGGTATGCTTATTTGGGGGATAGAATGCAATCAGAAGTAGGAAAAAGTTTTGAAAAGTCTTGGAAGCAAAGGATGTGATATTGCTTCTTAAGCTAACTTCATGATGCTTGAGGGGCTTTGGGTCACCTGATATTTCTGTGGGACTCTAACACTTCTGTCAAAGGTGCTGTTATTATGTCCCAAAAGCCTTTCAAAGAAAGCAGGGAAAGGGAATGAGGGGAGGTGACAGCCAGGCTGCGGAGCTGGACTTTGGGGATTGGAGCCTACTACGCTTAAGCCTTTGCAATCTGTTGGCCATGGGGTCATCATCATGTATTGGGAGTAGGATGGTAGATTGGTTAAGAGTGGGGCTTATTGAGTTTAAGTCTCAATATTACTGCTTAATGTGTAATCTTGGACAAGTGATTTAACCTATTTGAGCCTTGATTGCTTACGTGAAATAGCATCTATCCAGGGGCCTGGTGTGAGAAATAAGACAGTTTGAGGCCGGATGTGGGGGCTCACGCCTATTATCACAGCACTTTGGGAGGCCAAGACGGGTGGATCACTTCAGGCCAAGAGTTTGAGAGCAGCTTGGCCAATATGGTGAAACTCTGTCTCTACTAAAAATACAAAAATTAGCTGGAGGTGGTAGTGTGCACCTGTAATTCTAGCTTGTTGGGAGGCTGAGGCAGGAGAATCACTTGAACCCGGGAGGTGGAGGTTGTAGTGAGCAGAGATTGCACCACTGCACTCCAGCTTGGGAGACTGAGTGAGACTCTGTCTCAGAATAATAATAATAAATTAAATTTAAATAAATAAATAAATAAGACAGTTTGTAGAAGAAAACAATATGGCCCTGGCACACAACAAGCACAAAATGCATGTTAGTTACTGTCATGAGGAATCTGTATGCACAGGTGGAAAATGGAAAATCAGAGCAATGATCTGAATCTATGTTGTCCCAAGCTAGATAATTGGTGGTATTTTGGATTTTGTTTTCCTAGTTTTTTGCTTGCACCTGGATGTTCTGAATGCCTAGACTTAGTATTTTTCTCAGAAAGGAGAAAGGCAAGGTTGCTCAAAACTGTTCATCTCCTTTAAATATCCAGTGTATAGTTCTTGCTGCTGTTAGGCCTCTCTCTAATTGAACAAGGGGAAACATCACCCTCTCACTGTGTGTTGAAAAACTGGGTTTTGGGAATATAAAGTTGGGCATTGCCCCACTTGCCCATCATGAAACACACTGGCCCAGGACAGCCTTCCTTCTCTTCATCTTCTGTAAAAAATAGCTTAGGTCATGGCTATGTATGGTGATAACTACTATTTATTATGGGGCAGTAATATTGTGCTAGAACTTCATGCTCCTGACAGCCAGCCGTGATTGCCACTCCTGCTTTGCAGATAATGAGATTACAGCCTGGTATATTTAACTCACCTGTCTAAAGTTACACAGCTAGGAAGTAGCAGAGCTGGGATTCAAACCCAGGTCAGTCAGTCCTCAGCATCCCCATGCCAACCACTTAGTTTTACTATCTAACAAGAACTCCGACTTAGTGAAGAATCTGTTTGACAGAAGGGATGAAATGTTAGATTTATAAATGAGGGGCTGTGAGAGATGGTGGAGGATATCACAGCCATGGTTCTCCTGCCCAGCTGCCCAGTTGAATCCCCTGAGGAGCATTGATGAAATAGAGGTGCCTGGTCCCCACCCCCAAAGCTGTTGATACACTTGAACTAAGATGGAGCCAGAGCTTTCCAGGTGATTCTGATGGGCTTCTAGGCTTGAGAACCACTGGGGCAGAGAAAGAAGGTTTGGGGAGACATTTAGCAAATTCCTTGTGGTTAGGAACTTTTCCATTCCCTTGTAAGAAGTGGCTGATTCACATTCCAGGTGGTGTACCTTTATCTCAGTATCTCCATTTGCAGGATGTGGGCAATGGAGCTTGACAGCATTGCAGGCTGCTGGGTGGATAAACAGCTCCTAATGTGCCATTTAAATGGGAAGCATTGGGATGAAGTGTTCCTGGGGCTTGAAGTGACCCCATTTTGGTTTCAGTGTGGGGGTGCCCAGGCCACATCCTAAGCATCTTTGAATCATCTGGACCCACTGGACAGCATGTGGTTAATCCTGTAAGGCCAGGGTGTGAGGGATCTGCTCATGCAGCTGGGAGTAACTGGGGAACGCTCACTGTCCCATCCTTTGGTTGAGGAACAGTGTGAGCCGACATATAACTAGAACCATTAACTGGCTTTCAATGTGGAGAATGAGATTTGTGGCCCCTGCTCACTAAGGAAATATGAAATGGTAAACACACTTCCAGTTATGGATGGGGCTAAACACACCATTAAACTGAATGCTAATGGCTGCCTCCTGCTCCCTTCGAACATTTTACCGTGGCAACCAGCAGGTGCCCTTTCCTCGCCTTCTCTTTCAGCTTCCCATAATTCTCTTCTGCTGTGGTTCTTTGGATGATAATGAGCACATGCCTGAAATAGTAGTTAGGAAGAGAATAAGAATTTAACAACAACAACAACAAAAAAAGCAAATGAGGCTGGAGTAGGTCTCCAGCTCCTCATATTATTTGCTTGTAGGCTGTAGCAATCTCAGGTATTGAGAACAGGCCAAAACAGCCTGAGATGAACATCTTTAATTGATGTGAGCGTCTTAAATATACTACATGCTAAAGGCATCAAGCCTGACTTCTGAAGCTCAGTCATGAAGTTGTGGGAGCAGCATAACTTAGGGTTTAACAACAGGAAGCCAGGAGTTTGACATACTTGAGTATAAATCTTTCCCTACTGCCTGAAGGCTGTGTGGCCTTGGATGAATAACCTTCTCTTTCTGTGTCTAAGTTTTCCCATCTGTAAATCATGGCTAATAATAATAAACTTTTCTTCATAGGGCTATTGCGGGGGTGGAGTGGTTAAAGACAAATGGGCTTAAAGCTCTCAGTACAGTGCCTGCCACAAAGTAGATTCTCGATAATCAATACCTATTCTGATGATGATGATATGATTAATAACTTGCTGGGCAACGTTAGGCCTGTAACGTTCGTGAGCTTCAAATTTTTCATCTGCAAAAGGCGAGCTAATCATAGTACTCGAGTCATTTGCTTAAGCCTCTAGATAAGAATTAAATGATGAAAAGTACTTGGCACAGGGCTTGGCACATAGTAAGAGCTCAAGGAGGACTTGCTGAATGAATGGGAAAAGATAAATGAATGCTATGTCAGCTGGAGGAACTCACTCATCAGACCCAAAGTGTTTAACATGAGACACAGAGGAAGAAAAATACAAACAGCCCTGGACCCTTTGTCAGTTACATTTTTTAGCAGCCAAAGACCTTCTGTGGCTTCCTTTCTCCTTTTGTGTCCGTTCCTCCTGGCCCTTATCAAGACTGTGTGCTGGAAAGAAGAAAACACAATGCTGACATACATAAATGAAACCCCAGTATCACAAGGGGTGCCTGGCAAGGCCTCAGACAGGAAGGCCATACATAACCAAGCGGTCTGTGCACCAGGCTCAGCCCATAAAGCCAGTCAGGAGGACTTCTTCAGTTCCTGCTTTGGCCCCTCAAGTGGCCAGTGTCCTCACCTTAAGCCCCACACCCTCCTTCACCATCTAGTGCCCTTCCTAAGTGTGTTCCCAAGGGCAGTGACTCATATTCTGAAATCGCCTCTCTCTTTTCTGCCAACCTCCAGCTTTCCCTGGGAGAAAACGATCTGGTAAGCCAGTCACTGAAATAATTGCTTAGTCAGCCACTCTCACAGGGGTAATTGAAATGTCTTTTCAATAGCATTTATGGTTTTAATTTCTAATTATAAAAGTGATACATGTTTATTTTAGAAAACTTTGAGGAAAAAATCTGGGGAAAGTATCCGAGCATGTGGAAGAAAATAAGAATCCTGAGGCCCAGGTCACAGCCCAGGCCAATTCGATCAGAATTTCTAGGGGTGGTATCCTTACAGCAGGATCATTTTATTAAGTTCCCCAGGTGATTATGTTGCAGAAAAGGTTGAACCATCAACTTAGAGATACCTGCCAATGATATTTTGAAGTATTTACCTTTTATATTGACATTCAGATTGTACTGTGTATGTTATTCAAAACCTGAATTTTTTTGCCTGATGATATATTATGAACATCTTTCCATATTATTAAATATTCTTTTAATATGGGCATGTAATGTTTCATCTTATGGATGCACATAATTAGTTTGGCTAACAATCCATTATTCGACATGTTCCTAAATTTTGCCAATTAAAATAATACTGAGATGTATTTCTACTTCTCTCTCTGATCACTTACTTAGCTGACACACAGCATTTAAGCATATACTGAACATCATTCTAAGGCATTCCATATATTTCATTTAATCCTCACAGTCAGCCTATGCTATTATCCCATTTTAGAGATGAGGAAACTGAGGTTCAGAGAGCTTAAATCACATGGTTGGTATATGGTGGAGCCAGTTCATGCTCTGGAATTTAAATTGTTGGGTTGAAAAAAAAAAGAAAATTTTTAAGGCTTTTGAAGCACGCTGCCAAATGACCTACCAGAAAGGTTGTAATGATTCACTTCTTCACCAGCAGCCTGTGGAAGACAGCGCAGGGATCTCTGAATTTGAAAATAATTCCATAAACCGGTGGAATCCATTCATTTAAAAACCCTCCTTATCGCAGGTCTACTATGCATGCAAAGAGTTTTTTGGAGTAGAGACCATTTAAAAATGATATCTTATAGCTGTATAGCATGGCTTTACACTTTGTAAGTGATGTTCTAAGCATAAGACAGCATATTGCTTTTGTGGAGGGAGGGAAGGGCGACTGCCCAGAAACCTTCAGTTTGTGCCACCCGATGGCCTTCCCTGTGGGACAGCTCTAAGACTCTTCCTGAGCACTGGTCTCTCTCTAATTTTCTTTTTCTTCCCATCCCTCTTTTTTTGGGAAAATGCTTTTGGTAAGACAGAGAAAAGAGACAAACACTTCCAAATGTAGTCGTGAATGGAAAAGGTGCTGTGAGAGAAGAGATGGCATTGTTAGGGAAAAATCTGCTGAGCTTTTGATGTTTTACCAAAGGGCCCAAAGCCCCCTTCCCTGAAGGAATCTGACTCAGTTCTCTGCAGCTCCTCATGGGAGTCAATGGAGCTGGTTTTCTGGGAGCCCTGGAGGGAGGGCAGAGGACCCCAAAAGGGCAATAGGACAATGCAATCCCAAGAAAGGGAGGAAAAGCTAGGCAAAAGAGAAAAGACATCTGGAAGGCCACTGAGGGGCTCCAGGTGGGCTGATGTGTCTCAATGAGAATCATGCAAAACTCTGTGTACCACCCTTTGGTTTCTGTGTGTATCTGTCAAGTGTAGTAGTTAGCTTGGTCGTTATTATTTCTCTTTGAGAAGAGGATGTGCCTCCCCTGCCATCCCCTCTCCCACCACACATATGTACACAGACATCATCAACCTTTCTGAAGGATTTCTTATTTGTAGCAAGAAAGCAAAAGAACTTCCCATGACCATGAGTTTCTTGAGGACGGAGCTCCATGCGTTGTCAAAAAAATTATATTCATTCTTAGTGGCTCTGGCACATCAAAATTTTAATTTCCATTCACAGGGCAACCTACTGAGGTTTGATTGAAGCTTCAGTGGGAATTACATTAGTGAACTCTATGTTGGCTGCCAGCCAGATAAACCCAATTCAAACTTTCTTAAATGCAAAAAAAGAGTACTATTCACCCATAAAAAAGAATGAGATCCCATCATTTCCAACAACATGGATGAAACTAGAGGTCATTATGTTAAGTGAAACAAGCCAGATACAGAAAGACAAAAAGCACATGTTCTCACTTATCTATGGCAGCTAAAAATGAAAACAATTGAACTCTTGATTATGGCCCAAAAAAGGCAAAAGTCCAGGATGGGGATCAGGTTTGGTTAGATTCAGAGTTTTGAAGGATGTTATAATTTTTTTCTCTCTCTCCATCTTTCTTTGGACTGGCCTCATTTTTTCCTACTTATGAATGGGCTTCCTTCACATGTCCAGAGGAGATCCTTCCTTCGGATTTTACCTATGGATGCTGAGAGAGAGAGAATCCTCTTTGCCCAGGTCATTGCTAATCTGGGTTGCTCATGAATGGGGGCTGCATATGCCATTCTTTTGGGTGACCCCAGCTTCACAATCTAGTGGAGACAGAAGACTGCTCTTCCTTCCAGTGCCCATACATCAATCCCAGAGAGATAACTGGCTGGCTTGGTTTGAGTCACATCAGGTCAACTGTTTCCAGTGGAATGAAGTATCACAAGCGGCCAGATCATTTATATGACAACCCATGTGGTCAGGAGGGGCATCTGCTGCTCAAAGAAAAGGGTGGACAAATAGTGTCTTAGGAAAAACACAACTCCCTGAGAACCCTAGTGGTTCAGACTCATGTTTTCCCAGTCCAGAGTCACAGCTGGTCCAGTTAATTTGAATTTTTATTTCTGTCTTTAATGGCATGTTCCTTCTTGCACTTTTCTACCTACAAAATAAGATAAGCACTCATTTTTATTAAAGTCTGATTTTTTTAACCTTTCTTCTTGATTCATTGCTTCCCTGTAATTTGAAAACATGCAGATACCATTATATTTACTGCTGTTCTTAAATGAGTAAATCTACTTTGGAAGCCTCCATTTCTCGACCAGTTGCTTGCTCTAAACCGCATTAAATAGCAGGTCTGGATACGGTCCTCTCTGAAGCAGCCTTTTGCAGGCCACTGATGACCCTTGGGTGCTGAATCCATTGCCCTTTCTTGGCTGCATTACTCTGGCTGCTGCAGCAGTCCATGATGGGCAATCTTACTTTCCAGCACCATCTCCATTTTGGGAATAAAAAATGTCCTCATAAAGGACCCAGAAAAACTATTTTCCTTCTTGGCACTTCTGCCCTTTTGGGCTGTCTGGTTTTGTTCTCTGTCTATAAATAGAGGAGGGACTCATTGTTCACCCCTCCACCTTTCAGCAGGGCTGCACTTTGCCTTTGGAAAGCAGACCGAACTTGTAGAAAGAGGATGAGCTTTGGAATCAGGCGAACTTGGATTCACATCCCAGCTCCATGCTTACTAGCCATGGGACCATCAGTTAGGCTTTTTTTTTTTTTTTTTTTTTTTTTTTTTTTTTTTTGTAATTTACCGTTAGATGGGTTAATTGTGTTGTAAAAGGGTGGGAACAAAGGTGGCGGGCCCACAGGATAGACACCGCAGTTAA
>CAUYLG010061137.1:0-10709 GCA_963573385.1 Cacajao melanocephalus
ACAGTAACCCCAGCAGAGCAGACCTGGTCCTTCTGGGAGGCCGGCCCCCTTTTTCTCTGGGCCCTTCTGCCCTCCTCTGCCCAGAAAACGGGGGTTTTCAGCAAATCAGTGTCACAGAATAAAATCAAGTGTGAAGTGCCAATAAAAAAAAAAAAAAAAAAAAAGAAGTCTGTCTCCCTGACATGACCCCAGTATGCAGTCATCAGAGCCACTGGTCATGGTTTCTTGTAGATCCTTTCAGAGTATGCTGTGTATATGCAGGCACAGACACATGTATGTGTACACACACACACACACACACACACACACTTTTCCTTTACAAAGCAGTAGTATATTAAGCATACTATTCTGCATTTGCCTTTGACAGTATGTCTTGTGAAGTGCTCCAGAGCTCACCCCTCCCCTAAAACAAGTGCAACAGCAGTTCCCTAAGGGTAGCCAGAAACATCTCACCGGTTACCACTCCAAACGACCGCACGTTCTTTCCCTTTCAGTTTACATATTACCCATGTAGAGACTTCTAGAACCTCTAGGTTAGAAGGACTTTAGATGTTATTTAGTCAAATATCTAAGTGTCTTTTTTTTTTCAGAAATGCCTTTCTTTTTGTTGACACAAAAATATACTTCTGAATATATGTGTGTGTATATGTATGTACAAATACCCGAGCAGATATGTGTTTACTAGACAGATACAGTACATGTATTCACATGTATTTGTAATACATATGTGTTCATATAGGTGTGTGTTTATATAGCTCCAGCGGTCACTGGTGCTGTGTATGCAGAGCCAGAGAATACTTAGAATTTGGGAAATGGCTATTTGGTAAAACACCGTGAGAACCCAGACCTGAAATCCCTGGTGAGTGATTTTCCTGAGCAGAGGAAAAGCTGTGTGCTCCTGGCCGCCCCTGGAGAGAGTCAGGACCCAGGGTGGTGTGCGGGAGCCCTAAAGCACAGCACCAGGATCTTCAGCTCCAGGGCCTAGAGTCAAGCCCTGGCAGCTCTGCTCACAGAGCACTCATCAGAGCAGAGTCCCAGACAGGGGCTTGCAGACCCAGTTTGGATAATGAGAAATACATTATTTTCCTTCAAGTTGAAATTAAATATAATTGGTAATAAAATGTCAGGAATTTGCATCTCTGCAGGAGCCAGAAAAGGTTTCTTGCTTAATTAGAATTGTCTGAGTTGAACTTAGAATTTCATTCATTCAGCCTGTTATTGCTGTAAATTGACTTTACAATTATTCTATAAAGCAGGGGGAAAAGAAACAGTGTGCTTAAGGAATCAGGTTATTAGGAGCTTGGCAGGAGAGTCCTGTGGGCCAGCGTGTTGGTGCTGTTTTTGCCAGCTCAGTAATGATATTGATGGGGTGGCAGAGGGGTCTTGTTCAGCACAGTGTATATACAGCCTGGCATCCCTGACAGCCCATAGAAAGTGATACCTGTATCAGCTCGCAAGATGCTCCCTCCACAAAAATCTGTGCTGCAGTTTGGAAATGCGGACTCTTATAGTAAGATCGGAGGGTGATTTAAAAATGTCTAAAGCATGGTATAGAATACAAAGGGAAAAATGACAGAATTGTGAAATTAAGCCAGTTTCCCAATGTTACCCAATTTCTTATTTTTTTCCTTTCCTTTCTTCCCTGAGTGATGCTGAAGACTTCCCCAATTACCCCTTCCTTCCTTCCTTCCTTCCTTCCTTCCTTCTATCCTTCCTTCTTTCCTTCCCTCCCTTCCCTCCTCTTCCCTTTCCTTCCTTCCTTCTTCCTTCCTTCTTTCCTTCTTTCTTTCCTTCATCTCTTCCTCTTTCCTTTCCTTTCTTCCTTCTTTGCTCCCCGCACCTCCTTTACTCTGTCTCTCTTTTCTTTCTTCCTACAACCATTTGCTGATTACACCTCCATGCCAGGCACTGTGTCGGGGATATCAATGTAAACAAACCAGGCACAGCCCTTACCTCCCCACCTGAGTTGCCATCTAACTGCCCTGGGTCACAGCCTTCTTGTTTCTCTCTCCCCTTCCTCACAACTCCTGTTATAAGGAACATGTTTGCACAGTGATGTAAATGATTGTAATAGATGCATTCAATCTCTGCATTACAGCTAGATGATAAGTCAGAGAAATGAATGCCCAATAGTGAAAAGTCCAGATATCTGGGGACTTCGGGAGGAAGGTGGGAAACAGGAGGTGATTCTTCCAGAGCTCCTAAAAACATACTCGATCAGCCTCTGGAGGGGGCAAGAATGGGAGGGAAGGTAATACCAATTCTGCTCTCACCCTTCAAGATCTGACTGGAGGGAATATTGATTCTAACTCCCGGAAGTCTAGATGGGACAGGGCAGTTTGGTGTCTGGACAAACTGTATAATGACCATCCAGCTTATTCACAGGTGGCATGTGAAATGGCTGTGGAATGAGCTGGGTCTGGAGGTAGGAGGGGACCCTGGTTTAGTCACGGATTGTCTGTGTAAACTGGAAAGATTTAGCAGACTTCTCTGATGGTCACAGTTTATAAAAGGGGGATAAGTTCACCTCCCAAGGTGGGGATGTGTGATGACTAACTGAAATCATGGTCCAAAGCACTTGCATACCATAGGAGCTCTCCAGGAGAATGCCACATTCCTCCAGTGCCCTCTGTCCCCAGTGTGGCATCGCCTGCCAGTCTCCAGCATGAGGGGTCCAGGCATCCAGCTTCCACCTGGGAGCTCACCGCGGTGTGTTTGCCTCTCCCAGGGAAGTGTACCGCGTGACGGAGAGTCTACAGCGCGAGAAGGCCGGGCTCCTCAAGCAGCTGGATTTCCTAAGGTGCGTTGGTGGACACTGGCGTGTGCTGAGAGCACCTCCCAGAAGCCTGGGGTGGGAAGGACCAGTCTGAGGGTGTCATTATTGCCTATGTGCTGGAAGCATATGCTGCTGAGAGATCACCCTCATTCCCTTGGTCCCCATCGCAGTGTTTGGACCACTGAGTAGCCACCCTGTTAGGTTTGGTCCATTTACACACACGCCCACATCCCTCTCCAGTTTATTCTTCCTGACGGGGAGGCTCTGCCCCACTCTTCTGAGCCCCTCACAGGACCGTGTGTGGTACTTCCTCACATGGGAGCGGAGCTGGGATTACTGAGCCTCTAATCTATGCCAGGAATGTTATCTCTTTCATCTGAGCAAAGCTGTTAGGTGAGTAGGGCGGTTAATTCACAGGCATTAACTGATGGGGAAGTTGACATCAGAGGAATGAAGTAATTTACCACAAGTGACGCAGCTACTCACTGGTAGCCCCAGAGTGGAAATCCATAACTTGGCTATGTTCTGTTCACGTTTGTTGAATGAGTAAACGAATTGCAAACAGAGCACCAAGAAAAAGCTTTCTCAGCCTTCAAAGACCCCCAGCGATACATTCAAAGTTTACTGGTCTGGAACGTGCACGACCCTCCCCTCCTCAAAGAAACACACCTGTGTGGGGAAAGATGGAATGTTTGATGTTGCCCATGGTCACTGCCTGCTGAGCGCCTCTTGGTGAGGAAACAGAAGGACTTTGGGTTCTGATTTCTGAAGTGCAAGTGGTTTTGAATCACTTCCCAGTTATGTTGCTAAGCTTTTTGTTGTTGTGGGAGCAAGGGAAGCTCATTGTGTCTGGCATCTATGATGCTACCCAGTGGAAAAGTGCTTCAACCTGAATGCATTTCCGATTGCGCTCAATACGTGATTCCGTCAGACCTCCAGAGCCAGGGGACACGCAAAGGGGTTTTTAGGTGGCCAAGTTATAACCCATTTGCAAGAAGGTCTTGATTCTTAGGAAGGCTTTAATAAAGGGAAGAGAACAAAATGTATAAGGACAAGTTTTGGAGTCTTTTTTTCTGTTGCATTCAGAAAATATAAAAGGGTATATTCAAAGAGAATGAGCAGGGGAGAATGACAAGGCAGCTCTCTACCAATACTTGGGGGTCTTTTTAATGGAGACTAGCATTTGTGCAGAATCACAAAGGGCCTGAGGCCTTTCTGTGTCATCGAACCAGGGTTGCCCAGCTTAAGCCCCACTGGCTAATGAAAGCTGAGAGGTGGAGCGAAGGCCCAGGAAACCACCAGAATTCAAGGGAGAGAGAATGCTGATATGGGGCTGGGGGACAGTGGAATGTGGAGGGAGGGCAGCGGTGGGATGGTGGTGGAATCAGGACAACAGCTGGGGTGTGACGGGGCGAGAAGGGCCACCGTCTGAAAGACAATGAGTGCAAAAGCGAGCAATTTCAGGGCACTTGATTAGGAACATGCACTTTGAGGCTGGATCTGATTCAAGTCCCAGCACTTCCTCTCATTAGCTTGTGTGACCTTGGGCAGTTGACGTAAGCAGTCCGAGGCTTAATTTTCTCATGCCTAGCTTACAGGCTGCTTTTGACAATTAGGTGATGTATGTGAGTAGGAATCACAGAAGAGCAGCGATGCGAACCAAAGCAGGTACGTTTCTTTAGATACCGAGGCTTCTGCATGGAGAGGGCCACACAAAGCAGCAAACAACGCAGCATGCTTTCCAAAAACAGGTGGGACCTTCTAGGTCTCCCAAGGTCCTCGCTCAGGTGCAGAGGTGCTAACTCACAGCTCTGCGAGCAGTGAGGGTCCCTCTGGCAGGCGCAGCTCACTCTGCCATCCTCAGGGCTTATAAAATTACCTCCATGTCCCTCCCGACTTGCCCTGGAGGCCCTGGCTGCGTGCCTGCCTGCTCACCTCATGCAGGTAACTGAAAACCACGCTGGCACATTCCTGTTGTTTTCTGCAAGACTGGGGGAATTGGGAGTCAGTTGCCCAGGTTGTGACTCCTCAGGCCCCACCTAAACTCTCTTTCTGTAGTCTACAACACACTTAGCGGAGCGCCTGGCCCACCGTCAGTGCCCCATAAATGGCTGCATTGTGATGATTAGGGCCTAACCACGGCTGTGCCCTCCCTTCCCCTTCAAAAGTGTGAGTTTGTTCAGAGGCTGCTGGACAGAAGAGTCGTGCAATCACAAACCTGCTAAGGACTTGGAGGCCATCTGGCCCTCCCTCTCCACGTCTTGTGTTCATGGATGAAATTCCCAGCTGTGAACCTCAAGTGCATTCCGCACGCACTGCAGACCCAGTCAACTCACTTTCCCAACTGCTCCTACTTTAAGTCCTGGAAAAAAGACTCCTCTTTTTCAATCCTCACGCTTGCTCCTGTTTCACAGCTGAAACCATCAGATAAGAGCTTCCTCCTGTGCCCACGTCTCTGCCTTCTCTTTCTTTATGGTGGATGCACTCCCCATGCTCATCACAGAGGCCACCCCCACCCCCGTGCCCAACTCACGCTCTGGAATTAGAGCCTGTCCCTTCCTGCCCCCTCAAGGACTATTCCAGCATGTGTTCTTTCTCTCCTCCATTGTCGTTTTATCTCTTTTGAGGATTCCTACAAATAGACTCGAATATTTCTTGTCTGACATCTCTCGTCTTCGCTTCCCCACCCAGCTGCTTGCCATTTCTTCAATCCCTTTACAACAAAACTTTCAGAAGAGTTGTTCACATATACTGTCTCCACTCCTTTTCTCCTATTCTTCACATTCTCAACCCAACGATCAGGTCTTCCCTACCCCCACTTCCACAGAAACAGTTCGTGCCCAGGTTGCCAATGACCTCCGTGTTGCTAAAAATATTCACCAAGTGTCACGGCCCCACCCTTGCCCCCAGTAGCCGATTCTTAGCACCGCATCCAGAGGGATCCTTTGAAAACTGGAGCCAGGTCCTGACGCTCCTTTGCCATCTGCTTCACCCCCACACACCCCCAGCACCTTGGCTTCATATCTCATTTGGAGTAAAAATTGAAGTTCATACAGTGGCCCACGGGGCTGTGAAGAGACAGGTCCCAAGCACCATCCACTTTTTCTCTGACTTCATCTCCTAACTACTCTCCCTTTGGGTGCTCTACTTCCACCATTCTGTTTCTTGCTCACACTAGGCACATCCCAGCACAGGGCTTTCCCCTAGCCTCTCCTCTGCCTGGAATGCTTCTCCCGTTCCTTCAAGGCTCTGCGCAAATGCTGTCTTATCAGTGAGGCACTGACCACCATAGCTGAAATTCAACTCCACCTTCTGGCTTCTTTTATTCCACTTTCCTGCTTGATTTACTCAATAACAATTATCCCTTCACTAAAATACAAATTCTGTGAGGCAGGAACTTTTTATGTCGGTCATTGGTGTGACCTTGATGGCTAAAAGAGTGCCTGGCATGCAGTAGGTGCTCAGGAGACGTTTGAGTGAATCCGTGCATGCGTAAACAAATGGTGCACAGAGAGAAAGAAAAAGGGAGCCCAACAGGAAGATCCCAGGCAGAGCTGGAATGCTGGGGTCACCCTCTGTAGGTTGTGCCCCTAATAAGAGAGGCCATGCATAATCCTGATGGGCCACGGGTGTCTCAGTCTATCCCTGTATCTAAGTGTACCTATCCGTACACGCAAACTATCCCCTACCGTTCATCACATCTTCAAGGAAGGAAATTCCACCAACGCCCTGGTCTTCCACACCATACCTTCCTCTGCACCCATCTGACTAGTGAATTGGCTGCCATCAGAACGGTCAACTACAAACTCCATGTTTAAATAGATTCCCCTTTACCATCCACAGGGAAAGAAACAAGCACCTTCGGGATGAACGGGACATATGTTTTCAGGTAACTGGCCAGTTCTCCCTTACCTGTGGGAGACCAAGGGCTGTGGTCCACGGGACAGCCAGATCCATGTCGAGGCTGGCCCAGCCATGTCCTGACACTTGGGATCTATTTGGCAGGATGATGGCGTAAAAATATTTGCAAATAATAAAAATTCACGGCGGCCTACTGGGTAACAGTGTGTTAATTTTCCGCAAAGTAATGCAGTCTCCTCTTGGCACAACAAGACTAAAATATTTGGGAGGGTCGCACATTTCTTGGATGCAGAAATGATAGTTTTATCCATGAGATGGCGCAGTTGAAATGTCATTATCACTTCTAAACCAAAATGCTCACAGCTTTTTTCTTCATTTAAATTTTTATCTCGATGACAATTTTGCATTTTATACTGTCATAGAACATATTAGAGACGTGCATTTCACTATTTTCATACTTGATTTTGTGAACAACTTTTCTCTACCCTATAGGGACCCCTACTCTTCCATACCTGAGTACCATGTCTGTCTCTCTCTCTCTCTCTATCTCTCTCTCTCTCTATATATATATATATACACACATACGCATATATATACACACACGTATATATGTAGTGCATGTATAGTGTATGTATATGTATATGTATATATACATATACAGACACACACACACACACATTCCTAAATGGCATGAAACCCTGTATTTATTTAAAGGTCTTCCCTGTGGACCACATTGGCCAAAACCTAGGATTCCATGCTCTTACTTATCTTCCCCTTTAGACAGGAGCCACTGGGTGCTCTGAAGGGAAGGAAAATGGAGGCCAAATTGATTGATGTGACTTCCTAATTATCAGGATTGCCATCCTATGAATTTCATGTGTGTCCCTGAGCAAATTGTTTACCACCGTGGATCATGACCCCCGCTGTCACATGTGGAAAGTGAATTCTCATCCCCACTCCATATCATAGGAATCTTTGAGAACGATTCTTGGAAAGGGGATGACACAAATTGGACCCGTAGTTGAACAGTGACCTAGATATGGTCAGCAGAAGGCAGCTAGTTTGCCCTAAATTACATCTGACCTGCTTTATAATTGCAAATCTCCGAGGGACTGCATTACACCACAGTTTCTTTTCCATCACTCACTGGCAGCAAACATCTCTGCCACCCACCTATGTGTACTATTAGAGCAAGACTTATGCCTACACATGTTTGTTTGATGATGATAATGGTTGTAATTGTTTTAGAAGTAACACTGAATTTATTTTAAAACTTCCAACCAAATGTCACTCTAATCCCTTTACCTCCCTTCCCTTTACCTGCCTAACTCATTCTGGTTTGAAAGGGGCATGGAATTAAGAACTCCAGTGGGGAATCAAAGAAAGAGGGACAAATTGAATAATAATTGAAGATTAATTTAGAATCAGCATAGCCATACCTTTGGGGGCTCTGGGAGCACTGCAACTCCTCCTCTTATTAAGGATCATTGGGAATCATGGGATGGCTGATTAACGAGATTTTTCCTGCGAGCTAACTCCCTCACTTCATCTCCTAGAAGACGTCTGTCAGGGAGCATATAGGTAAAGGGGGTTGTAAACCACTGCTCCACCCAGGTTCTGTGTTACAGATGTTTGAGTAATTTATCTACACCCAGCCTACTTCCACCCAAGACCTGAACTACCTTATGCTAGCTCAGAAGCTATGGACAGAACACTGAGTTAATTGATCCTCCTGGCTAGTTACTTTCTCATTACATCTGAAGCTTTAGAAATAAAAAGGAATTGGAGCCATAAAGAAGAGTGTGAATAAAGATTCACAGAGTTTTTTTTTATACGTGTAAATATTTTCTCTCTTCACAGAAGTTTTTTATGCCTGTAAATATTTTTTCTTTCTTTCTTTCTTTTTTGTCTGATCAGGTGTGGTGGTTCACTCCTGTAATCCCAACACTTTGGGAGAGTGAGACGGGAGGATCACTTAAGGCCAGGAATTCAAAACGGGACTGAGAAACGTAGCAAGTTTCCATCTCCACAAAAATTGAGAAAATGAGCCAGACGTGGTAGGATGCCTATAGTCTTAGCTACCCAGGAGGCTGACGCTAAAGGATGGCTTGAGTGCAGGAGTTTGAGGCTAAGGTGTGCTGTGATCATGCCATTTCACTCTGACCTGGGAGACAGAGCAAGACCCTGTTTCAAAAATATAGATATATTTTTTTCAGAAGAGATAAATGTTGTATGGGTATTTTCTATATGCATTAGAAATATGTATGGAAAATATGCATCAACATTTCTCTCTGCTTTTTCCTTTTACAAATTATCAGTACTCCTGTGAAGAATAACATGATGGACCCCAGGCTCTAAACTGTGTATTTGTTCATTGATTAGATAACTAGAAAGGAGATGGAGGGATTCTGGTGAAGGGGGGATGATGGGAAAAGGGAAGAGTGGGTAAATGCTAACAGGGAGACCAGAACACTGCTTACTTCCTTCAGAGTTCTGTGTAGAGCCCGGTCTATGAGATGGGAACCATGAGTCCTTTTCTGTTCAAACATCGGGGCAAATAGGCATGGATCTGAGGGCATTTTGTGTTTCTACAGAAAGACAAGGCAGCCAAGGCAAACACAGCTGCTTCCAAGGCAAGCTGGAAAAGAAGATCTGGCTCCGTGATAGGCAAATATGTGGATGGCAGAGGGATTCTTAGGAGGTAAGTCGTCTCCACGTGCTCATCCCTTCATTCTTCTTGCGCTCATTGGGAGCTGGCTCTGGGCCCACACTCAGTGCCTGCTGCCCCCTTGAGAGGTGGCCCTGATGAGGAAACTGAGGTCAGCTGCACTCACTCCCCTCAAATCTTGGAACACATGACCCTCCCTGTTCTGACATCGAAGCCAGAAGGGGAATGTGCAGAGCAAACCCCCCAGGCACACCCTATTGTGTGTCTGCAGAGAGGGACTGCATAGCAGCAGAGGAGAGGAGTCAAGGGAGACAGAGATGGAGGGTATAGCTGGATGACACCCTGTTGTCTGCTGAGCAGAATGGATGCACTTGATATTTTAGGAACATGACCATATTGGCTACGAAGGTTAATTAAAGTGTCAAGTAGAATCTCCAATAGTTAACTCCTTTTACATACAAGATGATTAGGGCAATGACTTAGATTTAATTAACTCTAACATAACACATTTTGTTGCTCTTGGGCAGTACAGGATTGAGCTTGAGCACCTAAGGGTTGGCTCATTGCTCATTCAGAGACGAGACAAACCATCTCGTCTCCTGCCCACACTTCATTTTGGCATGTGCTGTGTCCACACAGATGGCCACAGAGAGACAGAGGCATCCTGACCCTTCCATGTCAGACCCAGAGAGACCTTGAAGACTGCAAGCATGAAGTTAAAAGATATGCAAAGGGGACGTGGCTCTGGAGATGTAAATCAGCTCATCAGTAAAACCTTTGGGTCTGATCATCATGCATTCCTGTTCTAAATAGCTGAATAATGAGATACAATTTGGGAGCCAAATTTCTGCAAATAGCAGTTGGCCTGTTGGTTCCTCAGAACTGAATGGATTGATTGATAGATTCATCAGATGTTTACTGATTACCTACTCTGTACCAGACATTCTTTTGAGTTCTGTAAAGACTCCAAAGATAAATTATACATAGGTCCTACCATTAATATCCATTATTAAATGCTCAATCAATATTTATTGAGTATCTACTATGTGTGAGGTGCTGTGCTATTTGCTGGATATGCAGTAGTGAGCAAAATAGACCTACCTCTGTCTCATTGAGTTTCTGGTTGAGTGGAAGAAGCAGGCAATAATCAAGTAAGCAATGAATGGTGAGCCCTGAATTCTAACACAGACTTTGCCAAAAGAAGCTGCTGTCCCTACTGATGGCAGAGAGCACTTGGTGGCAAAACCAAAAAGGAACTCAGTCACGCTACGATGCAGGTATTACAGAATGGCAGTAGTGCTTGAGAATGTCCCAGATAAAAAAGCCTTTTCCAAGAAACGCTTTGTTTTAAGGCCTGTTTAAGTGGCTATTTCTTTTCTGGTTGTAAAGCCTTTGGAAAAATAC
>CAUYLG010061138.1:0-46168 GCA_963573385.1 Cacajao melanocephalus
CGCATCCGCATGCAGGGGGTTGAGGCTGCTGCAGAAGAGCTGCAGGTGCACATGGTAGGAGGTCATCAACATCAGCCCCAGGGCCAGGCGGGTGAGTCCCACCTGTAATCCCACTGCTTTGGGAGGCTGAGGCAGGCAGATCGCTTGAGCCCAAGAGTTTGAGGCCAGCCTGAGCAACAAGCTGAAACTCCGTCTTTTTTTATTATTAATTTTTTATTGTTTATTTAAAAAAATTGTTTTTGGTTGGGCGTGGTGGCTCACGCCTGTAATTCAAGCACTTTGGAGGCCAAGGCGGGTGGATCACCTGAGGTCGGGAGTTCAAGACCAGCCTGACCAACATGGTGAAACCCCCGTCTTAAAAAAAAAAGAAAGAAAAGAAAAAAAATGTTTTTATATGCCAACACCTCCAGCCCTCCACGTCAGCCAATGGCAGGAGGGAGCGGCTGAAACCCCATCTTTACAAAAAATCCAAAAAATGGCCGGGCACGGTGGCGCACTCCTGTAATCCCAGCACTTTGGGAGGCCAAGGCAGGCAGATCACTTGAGGTCAAGAGTTCGAGACCAGCCTGGCCAACATGGTGAAACCCTGTCTCTATTAAAAATAGAAAAATTGTCCAGGTGTAGTGGTGCGCACCTATAATCCCAGCTACTCGGAAGGGGTGACAGAGAGAGACTCTGTTTCAAAAACAAAACAACAACAACAAAAACCAACAAAATAAACCTACATCAGAACAGTCCCAGTGCCAGAAACAAAAGAGCATTTTTCTCCCGAAGGACCCAACTGCACCCCAGGGCACATGGCTCAGTCAGGGGACTATGGGCTGGATTCTTTCGTCTAAGCTTATCAGACAAAATAGAGAAGGCTCAGCCGGGCACGGTGGCTCATGCCTGTAATCCCAGCACTTTGGGAGGCCGAGGCAGGCGGATCACGAGGTCAAGAGATTGAGACCATCCTGGCCAACATGGTGAAACCTATCTCTACTAAAAATACAAAAGTTAGTTGGGCATTGTGGCTCACGCCTGTAGTTCCAGCTACTTGGTAGGCTGAGGCAGGAGAATCACTTGAACCCAGGATAGGGAGGTTGCAGTGAGCCAAGATGGCGCCACTGCATTCCAGCCTGGGTGACAGAGTGAGACTCTGTTTAATATACATATATATATATATATATATAGAGAGAGAGAGAGAGAGAAGTCCTAATTACATTTGAATTTCAAATCAACAATGCATGATATTTTAGTATAAATATGTCCATGTGAGGCAGCACACACTGGGGTCTGTTGGGGGGGACTTGGGGAGGGACAGCAGTGGGGGTAGGGAGTTGGGGAGGGATAACATGGGGAGAAATGCCAGATATAGGTGACGGGGATGGAGGCAGCCTGAGGTGGGCAGATCATCTGAGAGGTCAGATCATCTGAGAGGTCAGGAGTTTGAGACCAGCCTGACCAACATGGTGAAACCCCCATCTCTATAAAAATTCAAAAAATTAGCCAGGCATGGTGGCAGACGCCTGTAATCCCAGCTACTCGGGAGGTCGAGGCAGGAGAAATCACTTGAACCCAGGAGGCAGAGGTTGCAGTGACCCAAGATAGTGCAATTGCACTCCAGCCTGGGTGACAGAGCAAGACTCCGCCTCAAAAAACAAACAAACAAACAAAACACATAAAAAACAAACTTACCACTGCAGCCATTTTCAGGTGTACAGTTCAGTGGCATGAGGAACATTCACACTGTTGTGTAACCATCCCCGCTATTTCCAGGATATCTTCATCATCCCAAACAGAAACTGGGTGTTTTCAATCTGCTGACGATTGCTACCTAAGAACGCCAGGGGACATTTGGTGCTCACCTACTGTAATCCCAAAGTGCTGGGATTACAGGCATGAGCCACTGTGCCTGGCCGCCCAGCTAATTTTTTAATTTTTTGTAGAGACAGTTTTGCCAAGTTGACCAGGCTGGTCTTGAACTCCTGGGCTCAAGCAATCCTCCCGCCTTGACCTCCCAAAGTGCTGTGATTACAGCACTTTGAGCCACCACGCCTGGCCATGTTATTTGTACTTTTACCACAGTTATAAAAAACAATAACAGCCAGGTACTGTGGCAGGGAGGTACTTGTAACCCCTGCTACTCAGGAAGCTGTGGTGGCAGGGTCCCTTGAGCCCAGGAGTTGGAGAGTCCAGCCTGAGCAACACAGTAAGACCTCGTCTCTTAAAAAAACAAAAAACAAAACAAAACAAAAAACAAGGGCCAGCACTGTGGTTCATACCCGTAATCCCTGGTGTGAGGATCACCTGAGCCCAGGAGTTACACACAGCCTGAGCACCATAGGGAGACCTGGTCTCTACTAAAAATAAAAAAAATTAGCCAGGCGTAGTGGCATGCACCTGTCGATTCAGCTACTTAGGAGGCGGAGGTGGGAGGATTGCTTGAGCCTAGGAGTTCAATGCTACAGTGAGCTATGATCGTGCCATTGCATTACAGCCTGGGTGACCCTGTCTCTGAAACAAACAAACAAAAACCCAAAATAAAAAACAAAAACAAACCTACCACGTATTGTGTCATGAAAACCAGTTTGGTGTGGGGTTCAGAGCCTGACTCTCTTTCTTTTTCTGAAGACAAGGTTTCACCATGTTACAGACGTGAGCCACTGCGCCCGGCCCTCTTTTCTTTTTTTTGAGATGAAGTCTCACTCTGTCCCCTAGGCTGGAGTGCAATGGCGTGATCTTGGTTCACTGCAACCTCCGTCTCCCGGATTCCAGCGATTCTCCTGCCTCAGCCTCTGGAGTAGCTGGGATTACAGGTGCCTGCCACTATGCCGAGCTAATTTTTTGTATTTTTAATAGAGATGGGGCTTCACCATGTTGGCCAGGCTGGTCTTGATCTCCTGACCTCATGATTCGCCCTCCTCAGCCTCCCAAAGTGCTGGGATTACAGGCGTGAGACACAGCTCCCGCCAATTCTACCTCTTTTTTCTTTTCTTTTTCTTTTTTTTTGAGATGGAGTTTTGCTCTTACTGCCCAGGCTAGAGTGCAATGGCACGGTATTGGCTCACTGCAACCTCCGCCTCCTGGATGCAAGTGATTCTCCTGCCTCAGCCTCCAAAGTAGCTGGGACGACCACCTCAGTCTCTCAGGTAGCTAGGAATACAGGCACCTGCCACCACGAACTTATTTGCCACAAAAGCCCTATCAGGTGGGCATCTTTTTTTTTTTTTTGAGATGCAGTCTCACTCTGTCACCCAGGCTGTAGTGCAGTGGCGCCATCTTGGCTCACTGCAACCTCTGCCTTCTGGGTTCAAGCGAGTCTCCTGCTTCAGCCTCCAGAGTAGTTGGGACTACAGGCATGTGCCACCACACCCAGCTAATTTTTTGTATGTTTAGTAGAGACAGGCTTTTACCATGTTGGCCAGGATGGTCTTGAACTCCTGACTTTAAGTGATCTACCCATCTCAGCCTCCCAAACTGCTGGGATCACAGGCGTGAGCCAGCGCACCTGGCAGGTGGCCCCTTTATCATTTCAATTGTACAGATGGGAAAGCAACTTCGGGGTGGAGGCATAGCCACTTACCGATGACTCTCTAACCAGCAAGTGGTGGTTTTGAACTGGGACCCTCTCACACTACCTAACCAGGCCAGGACAACCTCTCCTCTCCACCAAAATCCAAGAGGTCAAGAGCATGTTGGAGGTGGCGTGGGCCTGGGAGGTCTCTGACCTCTGCCCCAGCTCCCAGGTCAGCACACAGGCAGGGCTGCGTGTTTGCTGTTTGCTGCTTGTTTGCAATGTTTGCCCATCTCAGGGACAGGAACAGGCTGAAGGTCGTTCAGGGTGGATCTCAGAGGCAGCACGCAAACAGCTGCTGGAGGATGGGAACTGAGAAGCCAGAAGAGGGCAGGGCCAGCCCAGAATGACCTGTGTGCCTCTGAGCCTGCAACTCTGTCCTCAAGTCACTAAGCCCCAAAACCATTCTCATCTCTTTCTCTCCACAGCTGGGGCCTGGCCCTGGTCTGAATCCCACCCCCTCAACCGCTTCATCCTTCTTATCCCTGCATTCACCTTTGTGCTAATCTGGTGTCTCTAGCCATTCCCCTCCTGGCTGGATACTCTGGATGATGGCAGGGAGGATGGGGTGAAGAAGGATTTCAAACGTCCCTTCTAATGCATGTTGAAAAATTGAGTTATGGCTGGGCCAGGTGGCTCACGCCTGTAATCCCAGCACTTTGGGAGGCCGAGGTGGGCGCTTCACCTGAGGTCGTGGGTTTGAGACCAGCCTGAACAACAGGGAGAAACCCTGTCTCTACTAAAAATACAAAAATTAGCTGGGCGTGGTGGCGCATGCCTGTAATCCTAGCTACTCGGGAGGCTGCGGCAGGAGAATCATTTGTACCCGGGAGGCAGAGGTTGTGGTGAGCCGAGATTGTGTCATTGCATTCCAGCCTGGGCAACAAGAGCGAAACTCCGTCTTCACAGAAAAACAAAAAAAGAAAAGAAAAAAAAAACTGAGTTATAATTCACATTCCACAAAATTTACTTTTTTTTTTTTTTTTTGAGATGGAGTTTTGCTCTTGTTGCCCAGGCTGGAGTGCAATGGCGAGATCTCAGCTCACCGCAACCTCCGCCTCCCTGATTCAAGCGATTCTCCTGCTTCAGCCTCCCGAGTTGCTGGGATTACAGGCATGTGCCACCATGCCCAGCTAGTTTTGTATTTTTAGTAATAGAGACGGGGTTTCTCCATATCGGTCAGGCTGGTCTGGAACTCCTAACCTGGGGTCTCCTGCCCGCCTCCGCCTGCCAAAGTGCTGTGATTACAGGCATGAGCCACCGCACCCAGCCTACTTTTTTTTTTTGAGATGGAGTCTCACTCTGTTGCCCAGGCTGGAGTGCAGTGAGGCAATCTCGTCTCACTGTAGCCTCCATCCCCCAGGTTCAAGAAATTATCGTGCCTCAGCCTCCCTAGTAGCTGGATTACAGGCATGTGGCAGGCACCACACCCAGCTACTTTTTGTATTTTCAGTAGAGACAGGGTTTCACCATGTTGGCCAGGCTGGTCTCCAACTCCTGGGCTCAAGCAATCCTCCTGCCTCGGCCTCCTTCCAAAGTACTGGGATTAAGGGCGTAAGCCACATACCCGGCTAAATTTATCCTTTGAAAGTGTACAGTTCAATGGTTTTTCCTATATTGGCAAGGTTGCACAATCATCACCACTATGTAATTCAGAACATGGCTCACTGCAGCCTCAACCTCCCTGAATCAAAGTGATCCTCCTACCTCAGCCTCCCGAATGGCTGGAACCACAGCTGTGCACCATCATACCAGCTTTTTTTTTTTTTTTTTGTAGGCGGGATGGAGTCTTATTATGTTGCCCAGGCTAGTCTTGGCCTGAGCTGAAGCAATCCTCCCACCTTGGCTTCTCAAAGTGTTAGGATTACGGGCGTGTCCCACCATCTCCTGCAGGTGATGATTTTGTAAGAGACTGGAGGAAGTGAGGAGGAGGAGGCCACCAGGCAGATCTCTGGACCCCTGGGGGAAGATCATTCCAGGCAAGAAGAACAGGAGCTGCAAGGGCCCTGAGGTGGGAGCCTGCCCAGTACATTGGAGATTGGAGGAGTAGCGAGGAGTCGCTTGTGAGTGATGGAGAGAGAGACAGGGATGCGGTGATCGTGGGTGGGGTGGTGTCCATTTGTAGGCCTTGGTAAGTCCTTTTGGTTTACTCTGAGAGAGTCAGGAGAATTCTGAGCAGAGAAAGAGCATAATCTGACTTGAGGTCGGGCTCTGTGGCTCAGGCCTGTAACCTCAGCACTTTGGGAGACAGAGGAGGGCTGAGTGCTAGAGCTCAGGAGCTCAAGACCAGCCTGGGCAACATTGAAACCCCGTCTCTACTAAAAATACAAAAACTAGCTGGGTGTGGTGGCAGATGCCTGTCGTCCCAGCTACTCAGGAGGCTGAGCAGGAAAATCAATTGAACCCGGGAGGCAGAAGTTGCAGTGAGCTGAGATGGTGCCACTGCACTCCAGCCTGGGTGATAGAGTGAGACTCTATTAAAAAAAAAAAAAATCTGACTTGAGTTCTAACAGGCTGCTGAATGAGAAGAGATGAGGGTATTGGAGCTTGGAGGGTTGATTATGGAGGAGAAGGGGATGCATTAAGCCAAGAGAGTAATATTTATACATTTGATACATTTGGCCGGGCGCAGTGGCTCGCACCTTAAACCCAGCAGTTTGGGAGACTGAGGCAGACGGATCATGAGGTCAGGAGTTCAAGACCAGCCTGGCCAACATAGTGAAACTCTATCTCTACTAAAAAAAAAAAAAAAAAAAAAAAATTAGCTGGGCATGGTGGCACATTCCTGTAGTCCCAGCTACTCGGGGTGCTGAGGCAATAGAATTGCTTGAACCCAGGAGGTGAAGGTTGCAGGGAGCCGAGATTGGACCAATGCACTTCAGCTTGGGCAACAGAGTGAGACTTTGTCTCAAAAAAACATTATACATTTATTTATTTTCTCTCTTCTTTTTTTTTTTTTGGTAGAGACAGTGTGTCACTGTGTTACCTAGGCTGGTCTTAAACTCCTGGACTCAAGTGATCCTCCTACCTCAGCCTTCCAAAGTGCTGGGATTACAGGCACATGCCACTGTGCCCAGCCTCAGGATTTCCTTTTATGTTTTGAGGTAGAGTCTTGCTCTGATGCCCAGGCTGGAGTGCAGTGGCTTGATCTCAGCTCACTGCAGCCTCCACCTCCTGGGTTCAAGTGATTCTCAAGGCTCAGCCTCCTGAGTAGCTGGGATTACAGGCGAGTGCCACCGCCTGGCTAATTTTTGTATTTTTAGTAGAGACGGGGTTTCACCATGTTGGCCAGGATGGTCTCAAACTCCTGGTCTTGAGTGATGCTCCTGCCTTGGCCTTCCAAAGTGCTGGGATTACAGGCGTGAGCCACCACGCCTGGCCTCAGGATTCCCTTTTTAAGGCTGCGTTACATTCCATTGCATGTATAGACTACATTTCCTTTACCCATTCATCTGTTGATATATTTAGGTTGTTTCTGTATCTTGGCTATTGAGCAGAGCTGCGGTGAACATGGGAGGGAGGTATCTATATCTTCAAGGTCCTGATTTCTTTTTCTTTTTTTCTGAGACTGAGTTTCTCTCTTGTTGTCCAGGCTGGAGTGCAATGGTGCGATCTCAACTCATTGCAACCTCTGCCTCTCGGGTTCAAGCAATTTTCCTACCTTGGCCTCCCGAGTACCTGGGATTACAGGCACATGCCATCATGCCCGGAACATTTTTGTATTTTGAGTAGAGACGGGATTTCACCATGTTGGCCAGGCTGGTCTCGAACTCCTGACCTCAGGTGGTCCACTGGCCTCAGTCTCCCAAAGTGCTGGGATTACAGGTGTGAGCCACCGTGTCAGGCCCCTTATTTCAATTCTTTTTTTTTTTTTAAGATGGGGTTTCACCATGATGGCCAGGCTGCTCTTGAACTCCTGATCTCAGGTGATCCACCCACCTCGGCCTCCCAAAGTGCTAGGATTACAGGCGTGAGCCACTGAGCCCGGCTCTTTTTTTTTTTTAAGAGACAGGTTCTCACCATGTTGCCCAGGCTGGAGCGCAGTGGCTATTCACAGGCGCGATCCCACTACTGAGCAGCACGGAGTTTGACCTGCTGCTCCGTTTCCAACCTGGGCCAGTTCACCCCTCCTTAGGCAACCTGGTCCCCTGCTTCCGGGAGCTCACCATATTGATGCTGAACTTAGTGCGGACACCCGATCGGCATAGCGCACTACACCCCCGAACTCCTGGGCTCAAGCAGTTCTCCCTCCTCAGCCTCCTGAGTAGCTGGGACTACAGGCACAGGCCACGGTGCCTGGCGTGATTTCAGTTCTTTTGAATAAGTACCCAGAAGCGGCACTGCGGGATCATTTGATAGTTCTATTTTTAATGTGTTGAGGAACCCGCATACTGCTTTCCGCAGTGGCTGCAGTGTTTGATGTTTCCACTAGAATTGGAGGAGTCCCTTATACATTTTGAATATTAATCCCTTATTAGATATGTGGCTTACAAATATTTTTCTTATGAAAGCTTAAGCTGGGTGCAGTGGCTCACACCTGTAATCCCAGCACTTTGGGAAGCCAGGGCGGGTGGATCCCTCGAGGTCAGGAGTTCCAGACCAGCCTGGCAAACGTGGCGAAACTCCGTCTCTACTAAAAATACAGAAACAAATAAGCCAGGCATGATGGCACATGCCTATAATCTTAGTTACTCAGGAGGCTTAAGCAGGAGAATCACTTGAACTCGGGAAGCGGAGGGTGTAGTGAGTGGAGATCACGCCACTGTACGCCAGTCTGGGTTACAGAGCCAGACTCCATCTCAAAAAAAAAAAAAAAGAAGAAAGAAATCTTAATTACATAGGGTTGCTTCACATGTTTATGTGGTTTAATTTTACATGAGAGTCGGGCACAGTGGCTCATGCCTGTATTCCCAACACTTTGGGAGGAGGCTGAGGCAGGAGGATTGCTTGAGCCCAGGAGTTGGAGACCAGCCTGGCCAACATGGTGAAACCCTGTCTCTACTAAAAATACAAAAAGTAGCCAGGTGTGGTGTGCGTGCCTGTAATCCAGCTACTAGGGACGCTGAGGCAGGAGAATCCCTTGAACCCAGAAGGCAGAGGTTGGAGTGAGCCGAGATTGTGCCACTGCACTCCAGCCTGTGGGACAGGGTGAGACTCTGTCTCAAAACAAACAAAACAAAAAAAGAGTCCTGGCATGGTGGCTCACGCCTGTAATCCCAGCACTTTGGGAGGCCAAGGTGGGTGGATCACGTGGTCAGGAGTTCAAGACCAACCTGGCCAAGATGGTGAAATCCTGTCCTATTAAAAATATTAAAAATTAGCTGGGTGTTGTGGTGAGTGCCTGTAATCCCAGCTACTCGGGAGGCTGAGGCAGATGAATTGCTTGAACCTGGGAGGTGGAGGTTGCAGTGAGCTGAGATCGTGCCACTGCACTCCAGCCTGGGCAACAGAGCGAGACTCCATCTCAAAAACAACCCCCCCAAAACAAAAAAACCCTCAGCCCCTCATCTCAGGTAGACCACACCAGGACAGTGTAACATAGTGATATTGCCGGGCTGAGGGTTCAATCCAGTTCCAGTTCTCCACTTCCTGGCTGCATAACCTTATACAAGTAAATTCACTTCGCTGGATCTCAATGCCCTTCTGGGATTAATAAGGCCCAGTTTGCAAGGTTCTTAGGAAGATTCTTTTGAGACCATGGAGTTAAAACATCCTCAGCGCAGGGCAAATAGATTGAGCATTGGAGGGCTTGTGAGGAGTCCCTAAGATGCTGCCCCTGCCCTCTCCCACAGCCCCTACCCTACAGTGAAGGAGCACTCAGAATTTTCTATAGGATTTTTATTGGTGGCACCTGGAGCCACATGGAGGGAGTTGTCAGCACAGGCACTGGGGTGTGGGAAATTTCAGAGCCCCCTCCTGGGGTATCATCCTTCAGGTGCTCATGATTCAGTCCTGAGTTTCTCCTTCACTTTCTGCAGTGTCTCTGAAAACCAGTTCCTGTGGGGAGGAATAAGGAAGGAAGTCACTTTGTGCAGCCACCTTCCAGGCTGTCCAAATTCTACCTGCTACCTGACTCCCAATCTTCCCCTTGCTGAATCTCCATCCTCATTGTGGGATTAGGAGGACCGCTGGGCTGGGTGGGCCAACTTCTGTGCCTCAGTTTCCCAGATGGACCAACGCACATTGAAATCTAAACACTTTACCCTTGGCTGGGCATGGCTCATACCTGTAATCCCAGAACTTTGGGAGGCCGAAGCAGGCAGATCACTTGAGGTCAGGAGTTCGAGACCAACCTGACCAACATGGTGAAACCCTATCTCTACTAAAAATACAAAAATTAGTGAGGCGTGGTGGCCCACACCTGTAGTCCCAGCTACTCAGGAGGCTGAGGCAGGAGAATCGCTTGAATCTGGGAGGCGGAGGTTGCAGTGAGCCGAGATCAGGCCACTGTACTCCAGCCTGGGAGATGGAGCAAGACTCTGCCTCAAAAAAAAAAAAAAACAAAAAACCCAGAAGGAATCATTAGCCAGGCGTGGTGTCCAGCGCCTGTAATCCCAGCTACTTGGAAGGCTGAGGCAGGAGAATCGCTTGAACCCGGGAGGTGGAGGTCGCAGTGAGCTGAGATCGCACCGCTGCACTCCAGCCTGGGCAACAAGAGTGAAACTCCATCTCAAAAAAAAAAAAAAGACACACTTCACCACTTCACCCTGGCCTGGATTTTAAGGCCTGCCATCTCTTGCTACCAACCCTTTCTTCAAGCCTGCCCTTGCCCTAGCTGTTCCCCTACTCATTCAAAGGTACTTTCCAGCCTCACTGCCTTTGGCCAGACTGTTCCCCTGCCTGAAATATCACCCTCTCTTGATTATCTATCAGCCTTCTTGCCTTAGGACTTTTGGCTCTCCCTCCAAACAATCTTTCTTTCTTCCTTTTCTTTTTTTTTTTTTTTTTTGAGATGGAGTTTCGCTCTTGTTGCCCAGGCTGGAGTGCAATGGCGCCATCTTGGCTCACCACAACCTCTACCTCACAGGTTCAAGCGATTCTCCTGCCTCAGCCTCCGAAGTAGCTGAGATTACAGGCATGCGCTACTAAATCTGGTTAATTTTTTATATATTTTTTAGAAGAGACTGGGTTTCTCCATGTTGGTTAGGCTGGTCTCGAACTCCCGACCTCAGGTAATCCACCCACCTTAGCCTCCCAAAGTACTGGGATTATAGGCGTGAGCCACCGCGTCGAGCCTAATTTTATATTTTTAGTAGAGACGGAGTTTCTCCATGTTGGTTAAGCTGGTTTCGAACTCCTAACCTCAGGTAATCCACCGCCTCGGCCTCCCAAAGTGCTGGGATTACAGGCGAGAGCCACTGTGATCAGCCTCCAAACAATTTTTCTAAGTTTAGGCCTGGCTAGATTTATCTTTCCTTCCTTCCTTTCTCCTCCAACTTCTTTCTTTCTTCCTTCCTTCCTTCCTTCCTTCCTTCTTTCCTTCCTTCCCTCCTCCCTCCCTTCCCTTCCTTCCTTCTTTCTTTCCTTTCTTTCTTTCTGGATAGGAGTTGAGGAAACTGTCCCTGAAGTCTGAGCACCGTAAGATCTAGCTGTGTGACCAGAGGGAAGTTGTCATCCTCTTTGGGACTTATTTTTTTTTTCAATCTGTTCATCTTGGCCCATCCTCCAGGACTCCACCCAAACACACCCACCCTCCAGTGGGAAGGGTTCTAACCGAGTCTTGGCAGGAATGTCACTCTTCTTGATGCGGTTGAAGAATTCCCGAACCTTGTCCTCCAGGGTATTTCCAAACTCCTTCAGCTTATCCAAGCCGCTGGAGGTGTCCGGGGCCTCTGGGGCCCCCTGGGCTGGGCCTGGGCCTGCCAGGAACATGGGTAGGGGTGCAAATTCTTTTTTTTCTTTTCTTTTCTTTTTTTTTGAGATGGAGTCTCACTCTGTTGCCCAGGCTGGAGTGCAGTGTTGCAATCTTGGCTCATTGGAACCTCCACTAATTGAATCCCGGATTCAATCAGTTCTGCTGCCTCAGCCTCCTGAGTAGCTGAGATTACAGGTGTGCACCACCACGCCCGGCTAATTGTTTTGTATTTTAGTAGAGACAGAGTTTCACCATGTTGGCCAGGCTGATTTCCAACAAGAGACCTCAAGTGGTCCGCCAGCCTCGGCCTCCCAAAGTGCTGGGATTACAGGCGTGAGCCACCGCGCCTGGCCAAAAATTTATTATTGGAACCCCCTTAGGATAGGATCCCAGGAGATTCTTGAGGATCATGTTGTTAGAATGGGGAGGATACTGGAGTGATCGGGTGGGGCTCAAGCTGCTGGGAATTGCCTTATTCGGCACTGACCTCCGCCCGCAGCCCCCAGTCCCGCTCACCCACTTTCAAGGCTGTAGAAGCAGGACAGCCAATCCCAGAGGGGTAGTTGTCAATACGTCATCGGTTGCTAGGGCTCTCCTGGGCAGATTTGGCGCCTGCAGGACTGAGCCTGGGAGGGCCTGGAGACCACCCGACCACAACGGGGCAACCACGACCCAGAAGGGGCCCCAAAGCACTCAGAGGTCCTCTGAGCCGGGGCCCCAGGCCTGTAGCCACCATCACTCTTCCACATCGCCAACTCCCCAATTCTATTCCACTTTTACCTTCCAGGATCATCAACAGAACCACCACCAGGACCGGGAGCGACAGGAAGAGCCTCATGGCGGGGCCGGAGGGGCACTCTGGAGGCAGAGGCAGGGGTGCAGGGGGTCAGCGGCACCCTTCTCCCTCCCTCCTTCCCTCCCTCCACGATCCCCTCGTCTCCTCTTTTGAGTTCTTGCAGCGGGGAGGCGGGCGTCCCTCCCAGACAGTCAGCACCAACCTGAATCCTTGCTGGAGGGCTCGGGTGGGAGGTCCCGGGTGGGAGGTCCCGGCGCCCGCAGGACCTTTATCAGGCTGGGGAAGGGGCGGGGCAGGTTGATGTTGAGCTCCCTCCTCCTGCGCCTTCCCCTGGCCGCCTGTCTCCCTCTGCCTACCCACGTTTTTCTCCTCTGCCCCTGGCCCGTGGGCGTTGGGGTCAGGTGAGGTCCCAGGTACTTCCCTTATCCCCAAAGCTGCTTCTTTTTTTTTTTTTTTTCTTCTTTTTTTTTTTTTTTTTTAATTTTAATTTTAATTTTTAAAGATGGGATTTCACCATGATGGCCAGGCTGGTCTTGAAATCCTGACCTCAGGTGATCCACCCACCTCGGCCTCACAAAGTGCTGGGGTTACAGGTGTGAGCCATTGCCTCTGGCCTGCTTTGCGCTCTTAACTTTATGGTTCTCAGTCTCCCTTTTTTGTGAGGGGAAGGGGTTGCCTTAACTGGATAACACTGCAAAAACCTCACCTACATTGGCCAGGGGTGGTGGCTCATCCCTGTAATCCCAGTGGTTTGGGAAGCCGAGGTGGGAGGATCGCTTGAGCCCAGGAGTTCAAGACCAGCCTGGGCAACATAGAGAGACCTCATCTCTACAAAAAAATTTTAAAATTTGCTGGGTCTGGTGGTGTATGCCTGTAGTCCCAGCTACTCAAGAGGCTGAGGTGGGAGGATTGCTTAAGCCTAGGAGTTCAAGGCTGCAGTAAGCCGTGATTTTGCTGCTGTACTCCGGCCTAGTGGACAGAGTGAGACCCCCTCTCAAAAAATTAAAAGAATCAGCTGCAAAGCTCTAAATGTATGCCCCTTCCTCCCTTCCACCGGGCCTCACCCCCTTTGCCTGGCTACCTCCTACAACACTCTATCTGCTGGTATTCACCCTCTGAGGCCCCTCCTGGCACCAAGCCCACTTCCCCCCATCACCACATCCGTCCCCCTGGGCTGGAGTCCAATGCCTTCCCCACCAGCTGCCTTTGACCGCCAGTGACCCTGGCAGCTAGAGGGGAGGGTGGCCTTGGCTCAGCCTCAAACTCTAGGTTGGCTGGCCTTGTGCCCCCACAACCACGTGTCAGCCTGGCGGTAGGGGGATGGTTGTGAAAGGGACACATAGACAAGACCCTGGCAGGATTGCAACATCCATCTGGCCAGCTCAGAGCTTCCAGTCCCTGTCAGCCCCAGGGGGCCCCCACTTCCCCAACTGAGCCCAGCAGTCCCCAGACATCCACCCAGATGTCTGCTTCCCTGACCCCACAAGAATAGAATTGCAAAGCTCCTGCCTTTCATCTTCCCACCCTCTGCTATAGGGGTTTCTGTTTTATACATGGAGAAACTGACACACAATGAAGAACATCCAGTAGGGCTCAGCGAGGGGCAAAGAGTGAGCTGTTGGCCGGGTGCGGTGCCTCCCGTCTGTAATCCCACAACTTTGGGAGGCCGAGGTAGGCAGATCACTTGAGGTCAGGAGTTTGAGACCAGCCTGGCGAACACGGTGAAACTCCGTCTCTACCAAAAATTCAAAAATTAGTCGAGCGTGGCAGTGTGCACCTGTGGTCCCAGCTACTCAGGAGGCTGAGGCAGGAGAATCGCTTGAATCTAAGAGGTAGAGGTTGCAGTGAGCTGAGATTGTGCCACTGCACACCAGCTTGGGTGACAGTGAGACTCCGTCTCAAAAACATAAAGAAATAGGCTGGTCGTGGTGGTTCGTGCCTGTAATCCCAGCACTCTGGGAGGCTGAAGTGGGCGGATAACAAGGTCAGGAGATGGAGACCATCCTGGCCAACCTGGTGAAACCCCGTCTCTACTAAAAATACAAAAATTACCTGGGCATGGTGGCACAAGCCTGTAGTCCCAGATACTTGGGAGGCTGAGGCAGGAGAATCGCTTGAACCTGGGAGGTGCAGGTTGCAGGGAGCCGAGATTGCGCCACTGCACTCCAGCCTGGGTGACAGAGTGAGACTCTGTCTCAAAAAATAAAGAAAATAAAATAAAGAAATAAAGAAATATAAAGAGGGAGCTCTTTGTCTGTCTCTTCTTCCAGGATCCAGGATGTCTCTCTGGATCGTTGCTGGGGTCAGCTCCTGTCCTGTAGGACTTCCTGCCGGCCTTTGTTCTGGAACCTCCTTCCCATCCTTGTCCCACCTCTCACGGATGTGGTGAGATAGGGCGCCCTGTCTGCTTAGAAGTCTTCATAGGTCATCTGGGTGCAGTGGCTCACACCTGTAATCCCACCACTTTGGGAAGCTGACGCAAACTCCTGCTTGATCCCAGGAGTTTGAAATCAGCCTGGGCAACACAGTAAGACCCCATCTCTACAAAAAATTTTAAAATGTGGCTGGGTGTGGTGGCTCACGCCTGTAATCCCAGCGCTCTGGGAGGCCGAGGTGGGTGGATCACCTGAGGTTGGGAGTTGGAGACCAGGCTGACCAACATGGTGAAACCCCTTCTCTGCTAAAAATACAAAAAATTGGCCGGGCACGGTGGCTCATGCCTCTAATCCCAGCACTTTGGGAGGCCGAGGCAGGTGGATTGCTTGAGGTCAGGATTTCAAGACCAGCCTGGCCAACATGGTGAAACCCTATCTCTATTAAAAAAAAAATACAAAAAATTAGCTGGGCATGGTGGCAACATGCCTGTAATCCCAGCTACTTGGGAAGCTGAGGCAGGAGAATCCTTTGAATCCAGGAGGTGGAGGTTGCAGTCAGGTGAGATGGCGCCATTACACCCCAGCCTGAGAAATGAGTGAAACTCCGTCTCAAAAAAAAAAAAAATTAGCCAGCATAGTGGCGGGTGCCTGTGGTCCCAGCTACTCGGGAGGTTGAGGCAGGAGGGTCACTGGAGCTGGAGGCTGCACTGATCTGTGAGCACCCTACTGCACTCCAGCCTGGGCGACATAGCAAGGCACTGTCTCAAAAAAAAATTATTTATACGTGAGAACTCAAGGTTCAACTCTTCAAGTGGGAGATGTGGCTGATGCTGCTCCCCTCATTGACATCTGGGAAAACTGAGGCTCTGAGAGAGTGCTGCCCCGGCCCCTGGACATACAGTGAATCAGCAGCAGGCCCAGTGGACCAGGCCCCCTGCCTGTGAGCACACTGACCCTTCCCCTCCTCACTCAGCCCTGGTGAGTCATCTCTGGGGGAGGGCAGCTGCCTCCCCGTGGGTGATCAGAGCAGCGCCAGGGAAAGCACCGAGTCTGGGGTGTGCAAGACGGGCAGAGGGACATGCAGATGTTGCAGCTGGCCCAGGAGATACAAACTCAAGTCCTGGCCTGTCCCCCATTGGTGGGAACCCTGCTCCTCATCTTTGAGAACTGAGGGGGTGGGAGGGAAGGATAGTGCCGGCGGCTCCTAGGCTTTCATCCAAGCTTCCCCTCTGAGCACCAACTCTCTCTCTCTCTTTTTTTTTTTGAGACAAAGTTTCGCTCTTGTCCCCCAGACTGGAGTGCAGTGGCGCGATCTCGGCTCACTGCAATCTCTGCCTCCTGTGTTCAAGTGATTCTCCTGCCTCAGCCTCCTAAGTAGCTGGGATTATAGGCACTCACCACCATGCCTGGCTAATTTTTGTATTTTTAGTAGAGACGGGGTTTCACCATGTTGACCAGGCTGGTCTCCAACTCCTGACCTCAGGTGATCTGCTCTGAGCAGATCTCATCTCAGCATGGGACCTGGTGCAGCCTTCCATAGAAGGAGCCGCTCCCTTCTCTTCCCAGCCTGGACTCAGCACCCAGTAGGCTTGTTGGGAAACACGAAGGGTGGACATCACAGCTGGAGGAAAGGATGGAGAATGAGGAATAGGCTGGGTGCGGTGGCTCATGCCTGTAATCCCAGCACTTTGGGAGGCTGAGGCAGGCAGATCACTTGAGATCAGAAGGTCGAGACTTGCCTGGTCAACTTGTTGAAACCCTATCTCTACCAAAAATACAAAAATTAGCCGGGTGTGGTGGTGCATGCCTGAAATCCCAGCTACTCCGGAGGCTGAAGCAGGAGAATCACTTGAATCTGGGAAGAGGAGGTTGCAGTGAGCCAAAATTGCACCACTGCACTCCAGGCTGGTACAGAGTGAGACTCCGTTTAAAAAAAAAAAAAGAAAGAAAATGAGGGTTGGGGCAGGGAAGCCCAGTTCATAGTGGGTGAAGGGACAGCTAGCTAGAAGGGAACTGGAGAAGCAAGGGGCTCAAACAAAACCAAGTGGCAGGGGGACAAACCCAGATGAAGAAGGGAGGGGGGAAAGAAACAAGCAGGCCTGGGAGAGAGAAACTGTAGGAGGGAGAGATAAAAGATAGAGGTGGAGGAAAACAGGAAGCCAGAAAATGACATCTCCTAAGGAGAGCATGGAAAGACAGTGGGGGGTGGGGTTGGGGGGCGGGAGGGGGTGGGGAGGAGGGGGTGAGGCGGGTGAGGGAGAGGGGACGGAGGAAGGAGGCAGAAATCAGATAAGACTGGAGGAGAGGAGGGAGAATAAAGACAGCAGAAAAAAAATAAAAATGGCTTCAGAATAAAGGCACCAGTTTCAGCTCATTTGGGGTTGCAACTCTGAGGAGCCGGTGTTAAGATGGGCAGGCCAGGCACAGCGACTCACTCCTGGAATCACACTACTTGGGAGGCCGATGGGGGAGGATCGGTTGAGCCCAAGAGTTGGAGACCAGCCTGAGCAACATAGTGAGAGCTCTCATCTCTACGAAGAATGAAAGTAAATAAGCGGGTGTGGTGGTGCTAGCCAGTGGTCCCAGCTACTCAGGAGGCCAAGGTGGGAGGAACGTTTAAGCCCAGGAGTTCCACATGAGCCTGGGCAACAAAGCCAGACCCCATCTACACCCTCACACACACACCAAATTAATCCTGGTGGTGTGCGCCTGTAGTCTCAGCTACTGGAGAGGCTGAGGCAGGAGGATCACTTGAGTCCAGGAGGTGGAGGCTGCAATGAGCTGTGATCAAGGGTAACAGAGTGAGACCTTGTTTCGGAAAAAGAAAAAAGGAAAAAAAAAAAAACAAAAACAAAACGGGGCAGAGGCACGACAGCTAATGCCTGGAATCCCAGCATGTTGGGAGGTTGAGGTGGGTGCATCATTGAGGTCAGTTCAAGACTAGCTCGGCCAACATGGTGAAACCTCGTCTCTACTAAAAGTACAAAAATGAGCCAGGTGTGTTGGCAGCAGCCTGTGATCCTAGCTACTGAGACAGGAGATTCGCTTGAACCCAAGGTGAGGCCAGAGAATCGTTTGAACCCAAGAGGCAGAAGGTTGCAGTGAGCTGAGATCCAACCACTCACTGCACTTCAGCCTGGGTGACAGAGCCAGACTCCGTCTAAGACACAGACAGGGAGGACGGGGCTGAGAACTGTGTGGCCAGTGTGCAGGCAGGAAGAGAAACTGAGGCTGGAGCTTAAAGAAAATCACACAGGGAGGCCAGCAGCTGCGGTCAAACTTGGTGAGTCTTTATTAAACTAGGGCCCACCAGGAGGACGGCTGGGTCGGGGGCAGGGTCTCCCGCTGCATGCTGAGCGGAGGCAGGAGGCACGGGGTGGAGTGGGGTCCCCTGGCCGCAGGCCTGGGCGTTTAGTGATTGTCGCTGGGCACAGGGGCCGCGCTGGCGCCCACGGCGGCCTGCACCTTCTCCACCAGCCCGGCCCACTGGCGCTGCATGTCTTCCACCAGGGGCTCGAACCAGCTCTTGAGGCGGGCCTGGAAGGCCTCGGCCTGCAGGCGCATCTGCTGGGCCTGCTCCTCCAGCTTGGCGCGCACCTCCTCCACCTGCTCCTTCACCTCGTCCAGGCGGTCGCGGGTCCGGCTGCCCACCTCCTCCATCCGCGCGCGCAGCCGCTCGCCCCAGGCCTGGGCCCGCTCCTGCAGCGGCTGGCTGGCCAGGGAGGAGCCCACGGTGGCGGCCCGCGCGCGGCCCTGCTCCACCAGGGGCCCCAGGCGCTCGCGGATGGCGCTGACGCCGCGCTCGGCACCCTCGCGGGCCCCGGCCTGGTACACGGCCAGCCGCTTCTGCAGGTCATCGACGTCGCGGAGGAGCCGCTTGCGCAGCTTGCGCAGGTGGGAGGCGAGGCGCGCCCGCAGCTCCTCGGTGCTCTGGCCCAGCATGGCCTGCACCTCGCTGCGGTACTGCGCCAGGCGGCTGCGCACGTCCTCCATGTCCGCGCCCAGCCGGGCCTGTGCCGCCTGCAGCTCCTTGGACAGCCGGGCCCGCGTCTCCTCCGCCACCGGGCTCAGCTGTTCCTCCAGCTCCGACTTGTAGGCCTTCAACTCCTTCATGGTCTCGTCCATCAGCGCCCTGCGGCCGAGAGCGGGGAGGGTGTGCGCAGAGGGGAAGGCGTGGAGAAGGGCTGGGGTGAGGCGGGCTGAGAAGGGCTGCGGCGAGATGGGGATGAGCCAGAAAGATCTAAAAACGAGGGAGATAAGGGGAACGGGACAGAGGCCAAGAGAAGGAGGCAGAGACGAAGAAGGAGCTAGGAGGCTGGGCAAGGTGGCTCACGCCTCTAATCCCAGAACTTTGAGGCCGAGGCGGGAGGATCGCTTGAGCCCAGAAGTTCAAGAGCAGCCTGGGCAACACAGTGAGACACCATCTCTCTGTCTCTCTCTTTCCATGCACACACATATAAAAGAGCTAGGGAAGAACAGAGCCAGAGCCAGGACGAGTGTGAGGGACTGAGTCAGAAGGGAGGAGGGAGAGTCAGAGCTGAGAGAGAGAATCTCAGAGAACTAAAGCCGGGAGTCAGAAATGGGAAGAGGAAGCTAGAATCCGCAGAGACCCAGACGCCCAGGCATTAAGGACAGGACAGACTTAACGAAACCTGAACCTGGGGAGGTGCAGCCGCCCACCAGGAGGGTCAGGGTCCGGGATAGGGACACTCACGTCAGTTCCTGGGTGACCTGGGAGCTGAGCAGCTCCTCCTGCACCTGCTCAGACAGTGTCTGCACCCAGCGCAGGTAATCCCAGAAGCGACCCAGCGCCAGCTCCCAGGGCTGGCCGCTCTGCCATTCGGCCTGCTGGTGCAGCTCCGGCTCAGGCTCCAGCTCCGGCTCCACCACTTGCTCCACCTTGCCCTGGCATCCTGTGTGGAACAGGTTCAAGGTGGGTCAGGGTCCAGCCAGGCACCCAGTACCTGGCACACAGGTGCTCCACAAAGGCTTCTTTGGAACCATGGTCAGCAGGGTGAGGGTGGAGTCTGCTTAATCACTTGAAAAGCGATATTTATTTATTTTGAGGCAGAGTCTCCCTCTGTCACCCAAGCTGGAGTGCAGTGGACTGATCTCGGCTCACTAAAACCTCCGCCTCCTGGGTTCAAGCAATTCTCCTGCCTCAGCATCCTGAGTAGCTGGGACTATAGGCGCACACCACTACGCCTGGATAATTTTTTGTACTTTTAGTAGAGACGGGGTTTCACCATGTTGGCCAGGATGGTCTCGATCTCCTGACCTTGTGATCTGCCCACCTTGGACTCCCAAAGTGCTGGGATTACAGGCGTGAACCACTGCCCCCGGCAAAAAGCGTTATTTGTTTATTTATAGACAGGGTCTTGCTCTGTCGGCCAGGCTGGAGTGCAGCGGCCTGAACATGGTTCACGGAAGCCTTGGCTTTCTGGACTCAAGTGATCCTCCTGCTTCAGCCTGTTGAGTAGCTGGGACCACAGGTGTGGCGCACCACACCTAGCTACTTTTTTTTTTTTTTTGAGACGGTGTTTCGTTCTTTTGCCCAAGCTGGAGTGCAATGGCATGATCTCAGCTCACCGCAACCTCCGCCTTCTGGGTTCAAGCAATCCTCCTGCCTCATCCTCCCAAGAAGCTGGGACTATAGGTGCGTGCCACCATGCCCGGCTAATTATTTTTTTTTTTGTATTTTTAGTCGAGACGAGGTTTCACCGTGTTAGCTAGGATGGTCTCAATCTCCTGACCTCGTGATCCACCCGACTCAGCCTCCCAAAGTGCTGGGATTACAGGCGTGAGCCACTATGCCCGGCCTACTTTTTGTATTTTTAGTAGAGACAGGGTCTCACTATGTTGCCCAGGCTGGTGTTGAACTCGTGCGCTCAAGTGATCCGCCCATCTTGGCCTCCCAAAGTGCTGGGATTACAGGGGTGAGCCAGCACGCCCAGTGGAAAAGCACGTATTGAGTGTCCTTGTGCGCCCCATGCAGGGCTGTCTGGGGTGATGGGGAATAAAGATCACAGTTGAGCCGTCACAGGTATTCACTACCTACCTGACAATGCATTAGAAACCTCTAACTCCCAGCCGGGCACAGTGGATCACGCCTGTAATCCCAGCACTTTGGGAGGCGGAAGCAGGCACATCACCTGAGGTCAGGAGTTCGAGACCCGTCTGGCCAACATGGTGAAACCCTGTCTCTATTAAAAATACAAAAGTTAGTTGGACATGGTGGCGTGTGCCTGTAATCCCAGCTACTGGGGAGGCTGAGGCAGGAGGACAGCTTGAACCCGGGAGGCGGAGGCTGCAGCAGTGAGCCAGTACCGCGCCACTGCACTCCATCCAGCTTGGGTGACAGAGTTAGGCTGTTCCCCCCGACCCTGCTAAAAAGAAAAAAACACTTCTAACTCTCAAGGATTGGGGAAACTGAGGCCCAGAGAGCGTCAAATCGCTGTTTAAAGCCAGGGAGCGGCACAGAAGCTTCAGACCTCAGCCTTCCCTTCAAGCAGAAGAGGGGACTCAGGGCCTGCCTGAAGGGGGCCAGGAGGTTGCTGGGGGGGAGAAGCGGGGAAGTCGAGCAAGCCCCACCCCCGTACCTGCCAGGAATGCAACCAGCAACGCAGCCCACAGAACCTTCATCTTCCCGCCTGTGATTGGCCAGTCTGGGGAGGGAGAAGTCAATCCCAGTGAGAACTCCCACCCCCAACCTGGCCCCACCCCAGCCTAGCCTTCAAAGCCTGGCTCCATTATCTGCAAAGGCCTAATCCCAACACAGACATTCACCAAGCCATCCCGCACCCATTGCCTATTCAACTGCCTTCTGATCTTCTTTCAATTCCCCATCCCCCAGGTCGGCCTCCATAGTTAAAATTCCATCTTCCTCTCCCAGGGTTCAAATTTCACCCCCTGCCCCCTCCCCACCGCCCGTTCCGTCTCAGTCCCAACGTCGCATTCCTCATTCTCCCCTCACATTCTAAGCTCCAACCTCACATTTGAGCGCCGTTTTCCATTTATGAGCTAGTTCAGTCCTCATTTTAAAGTTCTCCAGTCGACGGCTAGCTAAGTTCTCCAGTCGGTGGCTAGCTACGCTGTCGCTGCCCCTGGCTGCCCAAGTAGGGAGGTCTGAAGACAATGGGGACACCCAGTAGGTGCTCAATAAATGACAGTGACAACTCGTGGGGTCCTGCTTTGGCTTAGCTCCAAGTCCAGCTGCTCTCCTAACCCCACCTAGCGGGTCAGGTCACCTTTGCTGCCCGGGTCCAGTCCCCTGCTGCTGGCTTCACCCCCAACTCCTCTCCCCCAGCCCAACCCCAAGTAGCTCTCCTGAGACTTCTTTCCTGGAGGCCAAGGCTTCCCAAGGTCCCAGCTACATCTTCCTAGAGGTCCCTGAGCTGAGCTGTGCGCCCTCCACTGTGCTTCTCACCAGCTCCTGGGGAACGCGTCCTTCACCTCCGCTGGGGCTGAGTAGGACTGGAGGCTCCCAGACTCGTCCAATTATAGGGCTCTCCCTGTCCCGCCCCCTCTTCCAGGGATAGGGCGGGCTGGGCCAGCCCCCTGTCACGAGGCGGGCTGTTCTCCCCCTGCCCCTGGCATAGCAGGGCAGAGGGAGGAGGTGGGGCATAGAGGCCTTTTGACCACCCCTGACACTGTCCCCAGGAAGGGAGGACACCTCACCCAGTAATCCAGACACCCTCCTCCATTCTGGGGCCAAGCATGGAAGGGGAACCTGCAGGCTGCCACCAAGAGTCCTCCTTCCCTGACCCTGTCCTTTCCTGTGCCAGGAAGAATGCACTCTGGAGAGGGGGCTAGGACCTGGACTTCTGAATCCCAGAAAGAAAGTGGGGCTAGGGGGCTGGACAGAAGTGGGATGGGAGGAGCTGGGCGTGGTGGCTCATGCCTGTAATCCCAGTACTTTGGGAGGCTGAGGTGGGCGGCTCATTTGAGGTCAGAGGTTTGAGTCCAGCCTGGCCAACATGGTGGAAACTCATCTCTACTAAAAATACAAAAATTAGCCACGCGTGGTGGCGGGCACCTGTAATGCCAGCTATTTGGGAGGTTGAGTCAGGAGAATCGCTTGAACCTGGGAGGCAGAGGTTGCAATGAGGTAAGATCTCACCACTGCAATCCAGCCTGACTCTTTGGGGAAAAAAAAAAAAAGTCGGGAGGAGGCCGGGCTTGGTGGCTCACACCTGTAATCCCAGCACTTGGGAGGACAAGGCGGGTGGATCACCTGAGGTCTGCAATTCTCAACCAGCCTGGCCAATATGTCAAAACCCCGTCTCTGCCAAAAAAAATACAAAAGTTAGCTGGGCATGGTGTCAGTCGCCTGTAATCCCAGCTGCTCGGGAGTCTGAGGCAGGAGAATTGCTTGAACCTGGGAGGTGGAGGTTGCAGTGAGCCGAGATGGTGCCCCTGTACTCCAACCTGGGCGACAGAGCGAGACTCCATCTCAAAAAAAAAAAAAAAAAAGAGAAAGAAATCGGGGGATAGGGGGCTGAACAGAGTGGGATGGATGGGAGGGGTGGGAACAGGGAACAGTGTGATGCATGTGCTAAGGCTGGGCTTTGCGAGTGGGATCTGGTTTTAATCATAGCTTCCTGTTTGGTTGCGAACTTGAGCACAGGGGAGCCCCCTCCCCACATGTAAAATGAGATTCCAGCACCTCCACCCCTGCACAGACATTGTGGTTTTCAGGGGCTTAAAGCTGTGCTTCTGGGTCAGGGTTAGGATTCTGGAGCCAAACTGCCAGGGCTTGAATCCTGGTTCTGCCAGTTGCCAGCTGTGTGATCGATACATTTGGGTCAGGGAAGGAGGACTCTTGGTGGCAGCCTGCAGGTTCCCCTTCCATGCTTGGCCCCAGAATGGAGGAGGGTGTCTGGATTACTGGGTGAGGTGTCCTCCCTTCCTGGGGACAGTGTCAGGGGTGGTCAAAAGGCTTCTATGCCCCACCTTCTCCCTCTGCCCTGCTGTGCCAGGGGCAGGGGGAGAACAGCCCGCCTCGTGACAGGGGGGGCACACAGCGGTCCTATGTTAGGGCTAGCGATGGACAAGTCACAGTGCACGCTCAGACGCTGTCACTTTCCTAACAGCCCTGTTATAAACTCCAGATGTTTCAGAGAAACCAGTGAGGTCAGCAGCGAGGTCAACAGCAAGGCCACACAGCGAGAACCGGAGGGGCTGGGATTCATTCTTGGCTCCTGCAGGGGGTGGGATCAGAGGGTTCTGCACATCTGGTTCTGGAAAGGAGGCCTCAGTGCCGGGCGGGCCTGCTTGCTTTGGCGGGCAGGGGGTCGGCTCTACTCAGCAGCCCTCCCTCCCCAGACCCTGGGGGAAGATAGGGTTTCAGTTCCCGTTTGGAGGAGGCTGGGGGGTGATGGTGGTGGGCATCAGCTGACCCTAGCCCTAGGTTGGCAAAATCCAGACAGCACCACATTCTCAGACACGTGTGACCCAGCCCCCATGGCTGCATCAGGAGCCTAGCCTGGCCTTTAGCCCACTTCTCCCAGGCCTGTAAGTCCTGGAGCCCCTTTTTCCCCGACACAGCAGTTCCTAGAACCTCAGTTGTTCTGCAGCTGTTCCTAGTCGCTTGAACCCTCTCCTAGCTCCCTGCCCCCATCTCTGCTTTCAGTGTCATCTGCGCTGTTTCAGTTTGCAAGGACAAAGTCCTCCGTAGCCACTCCAGCCAGGTCAAGCTAGGGTGAGTGACATTGAGAACCTACCATCAGGCAAGGGAAGGCTGGTGGTGTTTCCCACCAGGGCGGATGTTCCGGCCCGGGAGACTACGACCCCCGACCACGCTGCACCCCTCTTGAGCCGCGCTCAATGCAGCATCAAGCCAGGCGTGTGGCTCCGCGGCTTTCCGTGCTCCAGCCCTCTGGCGCCCCCTGCGGGCGGCTGGGGGAAGATCAGGGTGGCCGGACTCCGGATGAAATGCTCAAAACAAGGCCAGCCAGGCTTGACAATCAACGGAGGCCTCCCATCGTTTTTTTTTTTTTTTTTTTCCACGTATATTTTTTTGTTGTTTTTTGTTTTTTCTGTAAAATGTCCCGGTTCTTCCATAACTTATAAACATGATTTATACCGAGTACATGGGAGAGTGGACAGGGGGCAGGGCGGACTGACCGGGGATGGGGAAGCTCCTCTCGCTGCCCTCTCGGGGCGGGCCCAGGCCCTCTGGAGGATGGGGACGCCAGGACACTCCTCCCTGAGGTTGTCTGGCCGCTTCTGCCCCTGGTGCTCAGAATCCTGCGCGTCCTGCAATCCCGGAATCCCTCCCGGGACTCCAGGGCCCCTGAGCACACTGCCTGTGGTACTCAGAATCCTGAAGCGCCATTCGGTTCCAGAATCCCCTCCTCAGCTGCTGGGGTGGCGGGGTCCCTCCTTTCCGCTGTCCCCCCGACCCCTGAGGAGGAAGGGAAGGGAGGGGAGGTGGAGGTGGAATCTGAAGGAGGAAGGGCGTGGAAGGTGGGGGCCAGGAGGGCTCAGCCGATGGTGAGACCAAAGCCACACTGGAACTTGTTCTTGCGGTGATTCAGGAAGGCCCCGAGGGCCAGTGTCAGGGGCAGGGGCGGGAGCTTCTTCTCCAGCGTGGCACCCACGATCCAGTTGCTGTCCACAGAGCCTGCGGGGAGGAGCTGAGGTGAATGTGCCAGCTTCCCACCCTGTGTCCATGTGGAGTTCCTGGCCACCTCGAATACCAGCCGTGGGCCCACAGCTTCCAGACCTCCAGCCACCCTGCTCCCGCCACCCAGAAACCCCATCACAGCCCCAGCAACTTCATGCTGCAGAAAATGGCTCACTTCCTGCTCTCCGCTCAGTGAACCCTGCCCTCTGGAAAGCCTTCCATACCCCTGGGTTCCCCCAACCTAGTCCTGCCCACTCTGGGGATGATCTGTTCCTCCCACTGAGCCTCGTGAAGACACAGACGGTCACCACTGTGTCCCCAGCACTGCTCAGCAGGAGGCTCAAACACCCAACATCTGTGAGCCACAGATAGCCAAGAAGACTTAAGAGTGGACATTGAGGGGCTGCGCCTGGTGGCTCGTGCCTATAATCCCAGCTATTTGGGAGGCTGAGGCAGGAGAATCGCTTCAACCTGGGAGGCAAAGGTTGTGGTGAGCCAAGATCGCACGATTGCACTCCAGCCTGGGCAACAACAGCGAGACTCCGTCTCAAAAAAAAAAAAAAAAAAAGACTGGACATTGAAACAGTAGCTGATGAGCCCGACATGAGGGTCTGGATTTGGCTGTGACCTTGAAACCTCTGGAAGCCTGTTTCTACTAATGTAAGATGAATGGGGCAGGCTGGATGTTTCCAAGTCGCCTTCCACCCTGGCTGGGGTGGGGGGTGGCTCACATGTGTCATTCCAGCACTTTGGGAGGCCAAGGCTTGAGTTCAAGACCAGCCTGGGCAACACGGCAAAAACCTGTCTCTATTAAAAAACCTAAAAAAAATGAGCTAGGTGTGGTAGTGTGCACCTGTGGTCCCAGCCACTCAGGAGGCTGTGGTGGGAGGCTGCCTGAGCCGGGAGGTGGAGGCTGTGGTGAGCTGCGGCTGCACCGCTGCACTCTAGCCTGGGCGACGGAGTGAGACCAGTCTCAGAAAAATAAGAGGGTCGAGTGTAGGGAGTGGGAGAGGGCTCGCTGGCTGGGTCAGGAGGGGATGTGCAAAGCTCCAGCTCGGCCCAAACAGCCATCAGATGATCCCCCTAATTTTTTTAAAAACATCTATTTATTTATTTATTTCATTTTATTTATTTATTTATTTTTGGAGACGGACTCTCACTCTCACCCAGGCTGGAGAGCCGTGGTGCAATCTCGGCTCACTGCAACCTCCGCCTCCTAGGTTCAAGTGATTCTTGTGACTCAGCCTCACGAGCAGCTGGGATTACAGTTGCACGCCACCACGCCTGGCTAATTTTTGTAGTTTTAGTAGAGACAGGGTTTCACCATGTTGACCAAGCTGGTGTCGAACTCGTGACCTCAAGTGATCCACCTGCCTCGGCCTCCCAATCTGCTGGGATTACAGGCGTGAGCCACTGCACCTGGCTGCTCCACCTACTTTTTTTCAAGCATAAAACACAGCAGAGGGTTCCACCTACTTTTTAACAAGCGTTCCCTGGTAATTTGGAGGCCCACAGGTCCCCAGCACCTGTGGTGGCCTATAAACCCACTCAGAGTTGAGTCACCTCGTGCTTGCTTCCCGAATAGGGAAACCGAGCCTTTACCTTTGAAGAGGAGGTTGGCCTTGGGCAGGTCCAGCTGGTATCCGAAGGAGACACTGGTGTCCTGCATCCGTGTGCTGGCCTCAAACTCCACACCCACCTGCAGCTGGAGGGGCCGGGCCAACACACGAGAGTTAGTGAATGGCCCTACCTGGACTCCCAGGCCCAGCAGCCCCCAGCAGCACCAGCCAGTCCCTGGACGCACTCACCTGGTCACTGGCTTTGTGGTAGTACGTTGCATGCATGCCCGCCTGGCCCAACGTTACCGTTGCCAACCAGTTGTTCACTGTCAGAGAGCAGGGTGGGGGTGGGGGCTCATTACCAAGGGGATTTGGGCATCTGGGAACCCAGGCCTCCTCCCTCAGACCCAGAAGGAGTCCAGAAGCCCAGCCCTCCACCCTCAGTCCCAACAGTTCAGGGCCCTAGCCCTCCACCCTCGGACCCAGGAGTCCTGGCCCCCAGCCCTCCACCCTCCACCCTCGGACCCAGGAGTCCTGGCCCCAGGCTCACATGTGTATTTCCCAGCTAGAGACATGACGGTGCCCTCCTCCCCAGGCCGCCGGTGGTAGACCAGCTCTCCACCCAGGGCCAGGCAAGGTGTGATGCTCTGGAGGTAGTGGGCTACGAGGATTCCTGCAGGTAAAATGATGATCAGTTTTCACTCACCCTGGGTGCCAGGCCAGGAAGCCTTCTAGGGTCACCCCTGCTGGAGGCCTGCGCTTGCTCTTAGGCCTCCCACACGAGCTCCCTTCTCCTAACCCATCGCCCAGCAGTTCATGCCACTGAGGTCAGCGTCCCAGGCCCTGCCATGACTGCATTACCCAAAGGATCTCATCTGGTTGACACAAGCCCATGTGGTCAGTATTTATCTACCATCACTTACAGAGGTCACCAGCACTTACAGAAGCTGACAGGGTAAGTCACTCACTCATGCTCACAAAATGTGTCAGGGGCGGAATCCAAGCCTCCACACCTCCCAAACCCAGGCTCTGAGCCACTCTGCAGCTGAGAGGCAGTTGAGTAGAGTGCACCGCCTGGGTTCGAATCCCAGCCCTGCCACAGGCTGGCTGGTGATCATGGACACGGGCGTTGTCTCTGTGACCCTGGCTGCCTCCTGGGGTTGTGAGGAATAGCACTCAGCTGTCACTCAAACTCGCTATGCTGAGTGAGGTCCAAGTCTACGTCCCTCTGTTCCTCCAGTAGGCAGTGCCTGCTGCACAAGAGGACTGCTCCCTCTGGGCTGCCTTCTCAAGCCTCAGGATATAAACAGATTCACTTTGGTGTCTTTGGAGTCTAGCAGGGTACACACCACAATGTGATTTTATAGGGGCAGAAGAACTGAGGAGGAAGAGAGTAGGAAACAGACAGAGACAGAGAAAGAAAACAAGCCTGGTGTGGTGGCACATGCCTGTAATCCCAGCTATTTAGGAGGCTGAGGAGGGAGGATTGATTGCTTGAGCCTAGATGTTCAAAGTCAGCCTGGGCAACATGATGAGACCCCCATCTCAAAAGAAAAAAAAAAAAAAAAAAGCCAGACGCAGTGGTGGCTCATGCCAGTAATCCCAAATGCTTTCGGAGGGTGGGGCAAGAAGGTTATTTGAGGCCAGGAGTTGGAGACCAGCCTAGGTAATATGGTGAGACCCAATCGCCACAAAAATTTTAAAAATTTCATGAAACTACAGATCATTATTAAAAAGAAAAAAAAAAGACCAGGCACAGTGGCTCATGCTTGTGGTAACCCCAGCAATTTGAAAGGCCACAGTGGGAGGTTCATTTGTACCGGAAATTCAAAACCAGCCTGGGCAACATGGCAAATACAAAAATTAGCTGGGTGTGCTGGTGCACACCTGCAATCCCAGGTACTAAGGGGGCGGGGTGCAAGGCTGGAGGATGGCTTGAGCCCAGGAGGTGGAGGCTGCAGTGAGCCATGATAGCGCCACTGCACTCCAGCCTGAGTGACAGAGCAAGAATCTGTCTCAATAAACAAACAACCAACAAATAAGTAAATTCAAAAATTTAGCCAGGCATGGTGGCACATGCTTGTGGTCGCAGCTACTTGGGAGGCCAAGGTGGGAGGACTGCTTGAGCCCAGAAGGTCAAGGTTACAGTGAGCCGTGATCACGCTACTGTGCTCCAACCTGGGCAGCAGAGATCCTGTCTGAAAAACTAAGAAATTTAAAAATATGTAAAAGAAAAAAAGCAACAACATATCTGCAGAGTCAGGAAACACACTCGGAAACGAAGAGGGAAGAGGGACTGAAGAAATAAGTCCACAGTTGAGAAATCCACCACGACCGCGCAGACAGGGTCCCAGGCTGCAGCCTGCGTTTAAGAGGAAGACCCGTGGAGAAGGGACGTTGGGGCGGGGGGCCACAAGAGTGAGGGCGCGCAGAGAAGCTGAGACAGCACAGAGCAAGCCAGGTGCAAAGATGTTTCCCAGACAAAGACAACCAGAGGGACAGACCTGGGGCCACACAGCGGGTGTGGGCTTGTCTGCTACCCTGGAGCCGGCCGGGAGCCCTCTCTCTGGAGCTGCAGAAATAGGGGCCTTCCACACCTGCAGGCACAACTGGGTGGAGCTCTAGGGTGGCTGAGTGTTGGTGGCATCGTCCAACAGGAGCCTGGTGGCTGTGAAGGTGGCCATGAGTTCACGGCCAGTGCCCTGGTGGTATCTTTTAGAGAGGCCGAGCTCAGAAGTGGGCTGGAGCCGGTCCCCATGGGCTCAGGCAAGCCACCGTGTGAATCTCCTTCCCCGACGAGATGACACAAATGAACCCCTGACCCAGATCACTGGTTGTTAAATCACTACCACAGTGGTGGGGCACAGTAGCTCACCTCTGTAATCCTAGCACTTTTGGGAGGCTGAGGCAGGAAGGCTGCTTAAGCCCAGGAGTCTCAGACCAGCTGGGGCAACATGGCGAGACCCACATCACTACAAAAAGTACAAAAAACTAGCTGAGTGTGGTGATGCATACCTATAGTCCCAGCTGCTCAGGAGGCTGAGCTGGGAGGATCGTCTGAGCCTGGGGAGGTTGAGGGTGCAGTGAGCACAATAGCCTGGGAGACAGAGTGACATCCTGTCTTAAAAAGAAAAATCACGGCCAGGCGCAGTGGCTTAAGCCTGTAATCCCAGCAGTCTGAAGCAGGCGGATCACCTGAGGTCAGGAGTGTGAGCCCAACCTGGCCACATGACGAAACCCCGTCTCTACTAAAAATATAAAAATTACCCGGGTGTGGTGGTGCCTGCCTGTAATCCCAGCTACTTGGGAGGCTGAGGCAGGAGAATCACTTGAACTCAGAAGATGGGTTACAGTGAGCCGAGACCGTGCCACTGCACTCTAGCCTGGGCGACAGAGACTCTGTCTCGGGGTAAAAAAAAGAAAAAAAAATCACTACCATTACCATTCTGGTCAGTATCATCCCCCTATTCAATCGAGGGGGAAACCGAAGCCCACAGAGGGAAAAGCTGCCATCTAGAGTGAGTGACTTAGACTCTGGCCTCTGAGCTCCAGGACTCTTGGAACTAAGGCCACGAGCCCCTCAAGTATGTATTTATTTATTTATTTTGAAACACAGCCTCACTCTGTCACCCAGGCTGGAGTGCAGTAGTGCAATCTGGGCTCACTGTAACCTCCACCTCCTGGGTTCAAGCAATTCTCAGCCTCAGCCCCCTAAGTAACTGGGATTACAGGCGCCCGCCACCACACCTGACTAATGTTTTTCTATTTTTAGTAGAGACAGGGTTTCACCATCTTGGCCAGACTGTTCTTGAACTCCTGACCTAGTGATCCACCCGCCTTGGCCTCCCAAAGTGCTGGGATTACAGGCATGAGCCACCTCGCCCAGCCTGAGACCCTCAAGTATCTAACCATCCTTCCCATCTGTGGGCCACACCCCCACCCCGTTTCTCTACCCATAGCCTCCTCTCTAGTCTTGTGGCCCAACTTCAAGTGACCTCATAAAGGGCAGACAGAGGGATCATGTTAAAGCACAAACCTGATCCTGCTGAGCCCCTGCCCAGAACCTGCCATGGCTCCCTTTTGCCCTGAGAAGATGTGGGCTCCCCACAGCACAGCTGCAAGGCCTTGGACGGCTTGGCCTCAGCTCCAGAACAGAACCACTTCCCCTTCCCATGCTCCCGAGTAGCTGGGACTATAGGCGTGTGCCCCACCAGCTCAGCCTCCCGAGTAGCTGGGACTATACGCCCAATTTCTAATTCTTTGGGTCTTGCTATGTTGCCCAGGCTGGTCTTGAACTCCTGACTTCAAGCAATCCGCCTACCTCAGCTTCCCAAAGTGCTAGGATTATAGATGTGAGCCACTGTGCCTGACCTGGGGCCCCCATGAGGGCAGGAATGGGCTGGAAAGGTTTCTTCTTTTTTTTCCTTTCTCCCCCAAGATAGAGTCTTGCTGTGTTGCCCAGGCTGGAGTGCAGTGGCATGTCTTGGCTCACTGCAACCTCCACCTCCCAGGTTCAAGCAGTTCTTCTGCCTCAGCCTCCCAAAGTGCTGGGATTATAGGCATGAGCCACGATGCCCAGCTGGAAAGGTTTCTTCCTCATGGGGCCCTACAGATCAGCCTCACCTAGGAGGCCTCTCTGCACCTGCTGCTGTCTCCAGGTTCCCTGTTTCCTGGGTTTTCCGCCAAGGCCCTTCCCTTCACTGCTCCCTGCCTGCAATGTTCTTGCTCCTGTGCCCCAGCTGCGGTAGCCCTTTCCCCTCCTCTGGCAGCTCAAAGGTGGTCACTCCTCTGAGAAGTCTCCCTGGGCTCCTGCAGGGAGAAGTGATGACTCGCCCTGGGCACTCCCAGGTGTCTGAAGCCAACCCTGTCTCCCCAACTGTACAAGCCAATCACTCAGGACTCAGTGCCCAAAAGCCTGCTCTCCACGACACAGCAGATGGCTGTGCAAAGACACAAAGCCAGGAACCAGAAACTCCATCTTTCAGTTCCAGCCAAAAAGTACGGAGTCATTGCCTCCAGCCAATCTCAGAAAATCCAGCAGCTCGGCCTTCAAACAACATCCAGAATCCAAACTCCTCTCCCTGCTCCACTCCCTCCCTTTGGAGTCTGCTCTCTATGCCGGCTGCGGGGTCCTGTCAGAAGCTCTGCCCAGACTCACTGAGAGCGAAGGCCAAGGCTCTACAAAGCCTTATGGTATCAGGTGACCATCCTCCCTGAGGTCCCTTTTAAGAGTCCTGACTGCACTGCCCACAGGCTGAAAAGCTCTTTCCCTGGCCAGCCGAGGTAGCTCATACCTGTAATCCCAGCACTCTGGGAGGCCAAGGTGGGAGGATTGCTTGAGGCCAGGAGTTCCCGGGCCAGCCTGGCCAATACAGCAAGACCTCATTTTTTTGAGATGGATTCTCGCTCTGTCGCCCAGGCTGGAGTGCAATGGCACAATCTTGGCTCACTGCAACTTCTGCTTCCCAGGTTCAAGCAATTCTCCTGTATCAGGTTCCTGAGTAGCAAGGATTACTGGAGCCCACCACCACACCCAGCTCATTTTTTTGTATTTTTAGTAGAGATGGGGTTTCACTGTTAGCCAGGATGGTCTTGATCTCCTGACCTCGTGATCTGCCTGTCTTGGCTTCCCAAAGTGCTGGGATTACAGGCATGAGCCACTGCCCACGGTCAGTTTTTTAAAATACCAGATCTCAGTTAAGACTTCACTGTGGCTCTGAACCATCTCAGCCACCGTACTATGTTGCCTGATGTCTAAAAATCACTCCTGCTCAACCACTTCTCTGATAGCAGAAAAGGAGGTGCACAAAAGGGGTGGGTTTGCTGGGAAAGCTGGAACTGCGGTTTTGTGACCACCATCCAAGCTCTCTGCCTCTTACCTGAACCCACGAGGACATCTGGGTTCCCCAGGGTGACGGCCGCTGTGAAGTCAGAGCCCCGGTACTCCCCATCCACCTGCCAGTTCACAAACTTCGACTGCTGTGTCTGTTGGGAGGAGGCGGGTGTGAGGGCAGCTCCTTGCCCATGGTAGCCGGAAGAGCAGCAGCTACTGTACCCTACTCACCTGGATGGCCATCTTGGACCTGAGGCCGGGGCCCAGCTGGTGAATGACCTGAGCGTTGAGGCTGCCACTGTTGTCCATGTCACCCACCAGTACAGGGAACGCCTGTGAGGCAGAGGGAATGGCAGGCGTCAGAGGCCCCGAACTGTGGAAGTACATGAGGTGGGCCGGGGCAAGAAGCCTAGGGTCAGAAAGCCTTGGATGGGGGTCGCCTCCTCCATGAAGCCCTCTCTGACCACCTAGGCTGAGTTATGCTCCCCTACTTTTGGGTTCCCCCATGTCAGCCCTGCCCATCCCAGCTTGTTACTCTCTGGGAACACATCTGTCCCCTGACCCACTGGTGAGTCCCATGGCTGTTTCGTCACTGCTGTGTGCCCAGCACAGGGCTGGGCACAGAATATGTTGTGCAATGAAGGTTTATGGAATAAACACATTTACTGAAGGGAAACAATAGAAACAGACCTGAGTCCCCCCAACCCCGTCTAGGCCTCCAGTTTTGCCCCTTCCCCTAATAACCAGCCCCCACATGGCCGCCCCAGAGATGCTTCTAAGGAGGTATTTCCGGCTGGGTGCAATGGCTCACGCTTGTAATCCCAGCACTCTAGGAGGCCGAGGCGGGCAGATCTTGAGGTCAGGAGTTCGAGACCATCCTGGCCAACACAGTGAAATCCCATCTCTACTAAAAATACAAAAATTAGCTGGACGTGGTGGTGGGCACCTGTAATCCCAACTACTTGGGAGGCTGAGGCAGAAGAATCAGTTGAACCTGGGAGGCGGAGGTTGCAGTGAGCTGAGATCATGCCACTGCACTCCAGCCTGGGTGAAAGAGCAAGACTTTGTCTCAAAAAAAGGAAAAAAAAAAAAAAAAAAACAATTTCTACAGCATGAACCTGTGGACCACATCTTTCCCTTGACCAGACTGTGCCATATGACTCTCCACTACCCCCTAGAGAAAGTCCAAAGCCAAGCTTGGCATTCAAAGTTCTGCATAATCTCCAGCCCGGCCAGCCCCTTCCACCTGGCTCACAGCTGTCTGCTGACAGAGGTATTGTGGTCAGCATGGGGCCAGGCAGAGAGCAGGGGTTCAGGGGATGTTTGCTGAACGAAGGAATCACTCCTGTTCCAGTGCACCAGAGAGATGCAGTCCCCATCCCCAAGCTCTCCGCAGCCATCACCTTTTCCTGATGAGGCTTTCTTAGGTTGGCTTCTGGCTACATATTTGTTACTAGAAAGATACAATGAATAGATGACAAAAGGAAGCTCACCTCTGTGGGACTCAGCTGCTTTGTCCCCACATATGTGACCCCGAAGTGGTAGTTGGACTCCCCGATTGTGCTGAGGGCTACTGTGTGGTTCACCTGGGAGAAGAGCGAGGACTGTGAGGATCCTGGACAGATGCGCTTGCCCACCGAAGGGGCAGGGACAAGGTCTCAGGGCTGGGCAGGGCATGAACACTGGGAGGCACGGCCTGACTACATTACAGACTCAGAGAAAGGAGGTGCTACTGGTAGGCCCCCATACCTGTTCCTTCACTCAGCCCAGCTGCTATGGGGAGACAGTATCTCTGGACTCTAGGTCCCTAAACTGAGTAGTTAGTCTGGCACTGCATCTCCGAATCTTTTCAAGTACCAAGGAGCCCAGCTCTTGTGCGAGGAGTAAGGAGGCTGCGTGTGCGGATGCAGGGGGATGGTGGGGATGACCTCTGGTGGGTACCAGGACACCAGGAAGGCTCACCTGGAAATGGTTACTCAACCCTTTGTTGACTGTGAGCTTGACACCCTCCATCTGAATGGGAAACAGCTCTGGAGAAGAGAAACACTGTCACACTCACACTCCACCCCAACCCCACACTAACTCTCATCTCTTCCTTCTCTACCACCCCCAGATCTCTCCAGAGACCCACAGCAGAGCATCTCACAAAGGATCCCACCTGTAAAGAGGCAGTACAGCCTAGTTAGACAAGGCCAGGGCCTGCCCAAACCTCACTGCCACCACCTACTAGCTGAGCGACTTTAGCAAGTGACTTTAGGTCAAACTCATCATTTGTAAGATGGGACTCTCACCACACAGAACTGTCCCAAGGATCTAATGAGTTAACATATAATGACAACAGAACGGATTTTCATAAACCTCTACCACTATCACTACTCTAACTGATCCAGGCTGGGATCTGGAGGCTTTGGGTTCCGCCCCGACAGAACCTTGCTGACACCGTGACCTTGGGCCTCAGTTCCCTTCCCGATCACAAGACAAGTCTGGCTTGGCTGATCCCGGGGCGCCTGAGGTCCCTAAGACTTTTCTCTACTGCTGTGGCATTCCATCCCGTTTCCACCATTTGATCCCATCATTCTAAGCCCCAAGTCCAACGTTCCAACATCCGATCCCAACGTCACCTCCCAGTGCTGTTAAATGGTTCCAATGGTGCGCGCCAAATCCCAAAGTCCCCAGTGTCCTCCCCCTTCCCCCGAGATCCGGGCCATCGCAGCCCCGGGGGGGGCCCTCGCCCCTCACCCTTGCACTTCCGGTGGCACTCCTCGAATGTGCCCGGGTTGGGCAGGCAGCCGCAGGCCCCATCCTCAGCGGCCCCTGCGGCGCTGGCGGTTGCAGTCCCAGGGGTCCGTTCCGAACCTCGACCTGCACTGGTGCCGGCGCCCAGGCTGCCTCCCAGCGGCGGCAACGTGAAGCCCGGCGGCGAGGGCGGAGGTGGAGGCAGCCCCACGAGGGCCGGCGCTGGCGGCGGCGGCGGCCCTGCGGGCGGCGAGCTGGCGGCCAACACGTTCCCCATGGTCGCCTGCGAGGGGAGAGGTCAGAGGGCGAAGGTCACGTTCCGCGCGCCCCGGACTCAGCCCCAGCAAACCCCCGCCTGGCTCCGGGTCCCGGTTCTCACTGGCGGCGGCGCCCGCTCCCGGCCTGGGCTCCGCTCCCACCCCGTGCGCTACGCGCAACCGAACACGCTGCCGCCGCCGCCACCACCGTCGCCCCGCCCCGCCTAGCCCATTGGTTCAGTATGCTCTGAGGCCAGCCCACCAGTGTCAAGCATCAGTCTTTCCATTGGGCTTATGAATAAAGTCCCGCCCACATTTCCTCAAATGTCCTTTTGTATTGGTTCTGACTCGCAGGCCGGTCTCAGCGCACCTCCCGCCCTTCCCATTGGCTCGCCGTGCCTACGCCTATTGGGTACCGTCACCGCGGGTTCCGGTGCTATCCCGCCATTGGTCTGTGCTGAGCATTTTGCCACGCCCACTGAGGCATCGCCCCGCCTCTCTCCTGGAGGAGACTCCTCTTTTGATTCCGCCCCGCGGCGAAGTTGCTGAGATAATTGGTCGGCTTTGACCCTTGCAGCATTTTGATTGGCTCCGGCGTGTACGGGGCCACCCTTGATGGCGTATTAGCTTGGTGCTCTCATTGGCTAACGTGCCAGGGTCGAAGGACAGGTAAAGGTGGGTTGCGCGGCAGATGCGGCTAGGCAGCAAGGTCAGGCCTCGTGTCCCACCAGGCACCGCGGCAGCGGGGCACCCATCCTACCTCTGGTCCCGAGTAGCTGACCTAAAACCGGAAGTGCTGGCTCTTCCCAGAGTGCCTCGGGAGAATTCTAATCTCTTCTGCGAACCTTGCGCTGCTCCTCGTTACCCACAATGCCCTCATCACCTCTTACCGAAAACAGTTGCCTTAGACCCACCCCTTTTATTACCCATCGTGCCTCTTGTTCCTCGCGTCACTGCAGCTTCTATCTTTGGCTCATTCATTTCTCTCCCATTACCCATCATGCCTTCTCCCCATTCATTTGAGCTTCATTGCCCGGACTACTTTTAGCCCTAGCCTGCCCGTTCACTTTCGTCCTTCTTCCGGCTCTTCTCTAATTAACCATCACGTTTGGATTCGTGAACTCCTGTCCATTACCTCCCTTGCCCCCTCGTCCCTAATTTTTTTTTTTTTTTTTGAGACAGAGTTTCGCTCTTGTTTCCCAGGCTGGAGTGCAATGGCATGATCTCGGCTCACTGCAACGTCTGCCTCCCGGGTTCGAGGGAGTCTCCTGCCTCAGCCTCCTAAGTAGCTGGGACTACAGGCCTACACTACCACGCCCGGCTAATTTTTTGTGTTTAGTAGAGATGGGGTTTCACCTTGATTGCCAGGCTCGTCTAGAACTCCTGACCTCAGGTGATTTACCCGCCTCAGCCTACGAAAGTGCTGGGATTACAGGTGTGAGCCACTGCGCCCGGCCCCTAGTCCCTGTTTTTTCCTTATTCATCACTCTGCCTCTGGTTCATTCATTCAGGTTTATTATCCATCATACTTTGAGATCCTATTACAACATTATTCATGATTTTGCCTTTGGTCTATTTTTATTTGCCGTTTATTCATTAAACTTGACCCTCTCATACTTGTGTTACTACTATTTTAATTTTTATTTTTTTAGAGACTGGGCTGGACTCTGTTGCCCAGGCTAGAGTGCATTGGCGCCATCATAGCTCACTGCAGTCCTTGAACTTGTGGCCTCAATCGATCCTCCCACCTCAGCCTCCATAGTGGCTGAGACCACAGGTGTGTGCCACCACACCAAGCTAATTTTTGTAGAGACGGGGTCTCACTGTGTTTCCCAGACTAGTCTCTTAACTCCTGGGCTCAAGCGATCTTCCCACCTGTCTCCCAAAGTGCTGGAATTACAGGCATGAGCCAATTCCTATTTTTATCTTTGTTCCATTCCTCAGACTGCTGTTGCAATTATTCATGTTCATTAAACACCATGCTCTGGACCCCTCCCTATCTCCTTCCATTACTCAACATTTTGTTTTTGATTGATACATTTTTGCTCATGACTCTCTCAATTCTTTTGTATCTTTGGTCCTTTGTCTTTAACTCTCTTGACCCCTAGTTCACTGATTCTCTCAAGCCCTTAGACTCCTTCATTCCCCTTCATGTCTCACCCCATCCCCTTCACATCCCAGAGAAAACACAAGACCTGGTCAAAGTATAAATTCCTATTTTGTAGGAAATGTAGTGTATAAAACAATATAAATCCCTACCCCCAATCCAGGTGACCCTGTTTAGGTCCTATTCCACTGGGCGGGGGTAAAATGATTCAGTAGTCTTCAAATTAACAGTAAATTCTTCTCCCAAGGCTGGGGCAGTCAAGGCAACAGTCTGCATGGGCCTCACCCCATCTGGCCCTAGGCTGGGGCTGTTGCTCAGTAGGCAGGAATTGGGGTGGGTGAGGGGCTCAGGGAAGGGTCTGGACCCCCAAGGCTTCTGCTTGCAGGGAAAAACTTTGCCTTGGGCTGGGGAATCCCCTCTCCCCTACCTTTGGAGAACAGGGTGGGGAGGGGTAAATGGGGCCCTGCTGCCTGGAGGGCTCAGGTCTGAGCAGCAGGGAGTTCCTGGAACACACTCCAGCACTCCTATTGGGAATTTACTGCCTTAAGATAAATTATGGGTCTAGGGTCTTCTCTGTGATTTGGGGGAGTCAAGGCATTGGTGGGAAGTGAGAGGTACGGTATAAGGTCACAGTCTGAGAGAGGAGTCCTTAGGGTCAGGTGTTGCGCAGAAGCACCTTCCCCACCTCCTGCCTCATGAGATAAGGTTACCAGGATTCCATTATCATGGTGAGATTCTCTGGGATCACGGGTTAGGGCTTATAGTGGAGCCACCAAGGTAGAAGTCACAAATGAGATGGATGTGTGTTATCTGACAGTGGCCTGGCCAGAGGTCAGGGGGCACTAGATCCTTGGCAAGAAAGCTAAGGGATCAACAGGTGAGACTCGAGAAGCCAGGCTCATGGCAGCTCACACATACATGGCCCGGGACATGACAAAGCCTTTGTCCTGATAGGAATCAGAGGGGCTGTCGTAGGACAGGGCATCATAGACAGGATTGATCTTGTCTAGATAGTCTTCCTCCTCCTCCCCCTCCTCGTCCTCTAGATCCAGGGAAATGGCTTCCACAGCAGGTGGCCCTGGAGGCACCAGGATGGGGGACCCCAGGCTTGTGGCTCCAGGGTGCAAGGGTCCTGACCGCTCTTCCAAGGTGGGCAGCTCATGGTATCGAGGCATTTCCTGGAGGTGGAGAGGAGACGGGAACTCAAGATCACTTTCTACGAATGATAACGGATTCCCAATCTGCCCTTGACACCAAAATCCTGACCACCCTCTCTTCATGCTAACAAGATGCCACCTCACTCCTTATCCCCTGGGGCCATATTGCACTGGGACATTCATTCGGTCCATCCCTAATCCAAAGCCCAGCTGTGCACCTCACCCTGTGGATCCTGGACTCACCTCTGTCCCCTGATTTCTGTAAATCTTTCCCCATGAACCATTCACCTCAGTCTTGACCTCAAGTACTTAACCTTGAACCATAAACAACCCCTTGAACCTTGAACTCAACCTCAGTATCTGAGTCCTGACCTCAGTAGACCCCTGAGGGGAGTGACTTGATTTGTCTTGTCCCAGCTTCAGGCACAGTACCCAGCAAATGCAGATAATCAATTTTCTTTCATTCTTTTTTTTTTTTTGAGACAGAGTTTCGATCTTGTTTCCCAGGCTGGAGTGCAATGGCACAGTCTCAGCTCATTACAACCTCCGCCTCCTGGGTTCAAGCGATTCTCCTGCCTCAGTCTCTCAAGTAGCTGGGATTACTGGAGTCCGCCACCATGCCCGGCTAATTTTTGTAGAGACAGGGTTTCACCATGTTGGCCAGGCTGGCCTCGAACTCCTGACCCCAAGTAATACTACCACCTCAGCCTCCCAAAGTGCTGGGTTTACAGGCGTGAACCACCATGCTCAGACCCCAGGTGACTTTAAATTCTAACCTTGTATCCTGTGCTTTCCTGCCCCTGACCTCCCCGCAGGGAATTCTGAACACATCTCAATGCCTTAAGCACCAACCAGGGACACACCCTTGACCTTGAACTATGACCTTTAGTCTTTGACCTCTTCTGCCAGGCCTGACTCCTGGCCCTTCAACCCAGACCCCTAACCCGCCTTTGTCTTCCCACGAGCTCCTACCTGCTCAGTGCATGAGACGCCAGCATCAAAGTAGGGGGTCTTGAGTGGGCTGTGCTCCGAGGCTCCCAGAGTGAAGAGCTGGGAGGGCTGCAGCGGGAGAGGGGTGGGGAGGTGAGAAACTGCCCCCACCACCCAGCCAGCCTCTCCCTGCCAGGCTCCTCCCAGCCCTGGGGTGGGTGTGGAGGTGGGGATAGCTTGGGCTCCAGGGAAAGTGCTCACCATCTCCTGCTCCTCCAGCTTCGCTTTTGGGGTCGGTGGCTTGTAGGAGGGAGGTCCCTCCAGGCTGTGGGGCAGGAGGTAGGTCAAGTGGAGGCTAAGACCAGAGCATCCCTCCCACTCCAGGGTTACAACACATGCTGTTCCCTCTGCCTGGCTCTCCCTTTCCTCCGCCCCCTTTTCTTGCCCGGAGTAAGAGTTTTTATTCATTCCACAAATTCCTCTTTTTCCAGGAAGCCTTCCAGTTTCCCCAGCAGATCAGGAATTCCTGTTACGTGGCCATACCTAGCTGTACTTCTCCCTCACAGCACTTGCTGAGTTTGTACTTGAAATGTTATTCATAATTACCATGCCCCACTGTGAGCTCTGGGAGGGAAAGAAAGAGCGGTGTTGGGCTGGGCACGGTGGCTGACGCCTGTAATCCCAGCACTTTGGGAGGGTAACGTGGGTGGATCACCTGAGACCAGGAGTTAGAGACCAGTTTGGCCAACACAGTGTTCACAAAAAATACAAAAATTAGCTGGGCATGGTGGTGCACATGTGTAATCCCAGCTACTTGGGAGGCTGAGGCATGAGAATTGCTTGAACTTGGGAGGCAGAGGTTGCTGTGAGCTGACAGCATTCCACTCCAGCCTGGAATGAGACTTCCTCTCAAAAAAAATAAAAATAAAATAAAAAAGAAAAAGAGCAATTGTCTGGGTGTGGTGGCTCATGCTTATAATCCCAGCACTTTGGGAGGCTGAGGCGGCGAATCACCTGAGGTTGGGAGTTTGAGACCAGCCTGGCCAACATGGAGAAACCCTATCTCTACTAAAAATACAAAATTAGCCTGGCATGGTGGTGCATACCTGTAATCCCAGCTACTTGGGAGGCTGAGGCAGGAGAATCACTTGAATCCAGGAGGCGGAGGTTGCGGTGAGCTAAGATCTCGCCACTACACTATAGCCTGGGCAACAGAGCAAGACTCCGTCTCAAAAAGAAAAGCATATTTCTGGGCCCCCTACATCATGGGTAATCACCATGTTGCCCAGGCTGATCTCCAACTCCTGGGCTCAAGTGATCCACCCGCCTCTGCCTCCAGAAGTGCTGGGATTACAGTGTGAACCACCATGCCTGGTCCAGAAATGTGCGTTTTTTTTTTGAGATGCAGCCTCACTCTGTCACCCAGGCTGGAGTGCAGTGGCGCAATCTTGGCTCACTACAACCTCTGCGTCCCGGGTTCAAGCAATTGAACTACAGGCATGCATCACCATGCCCAGCTAATTTTTGTATTTTTAGTAGAGACGGGGTTTCGCCATGTTGGCCAGGCTGGTCTCAAAGTCCTGACCTCAGGTGATCCGCCTGCCTCAGCCTCCCAAAGTGCTGAGATTCCAGGGGTGAGCCACCATACCCAGCCTGTGGGGACACTTTTATGTTTGTCTCATCGGTGTGTCCGAAACCCCTAGGGCCTGGCCCTGTGTGGTGACTTTCTGAATCAATGAATGAATGTGGGGTTTTACAGGGGGTCACACGTACAAAATCTGAGAAGAGAAAAATAGGCCAGCTGCAGTGACTCATGCCTGTAATCCCAGCATTTTGGGAGGCCGAGGCAGGCAGGCTGCCTGAGGTCAGGAGTTCAAGATCAATTTGGGCTATCTAGATCCCTGTCTCTGCAAAAACTACAAAAATTAGCTGGCTGCAGTGGCTTGCGCCTATAGTCCCAGCTATGCGGGAGGCTGAAATGGGTGGGGTGAGGGTAGAGGCTGCAGTGAGCTGTGATTGAACTCAAGCCTGGCCGACACAGTGAGAACCTGTCGCCAAAAAAAAAAAAAAAAAAAAAAAAAAAGAGGGCCAGGGGCTGTGGCACATGCCTGTAATCCCAGCACTTTGGAAGGCTGAGGCAGTCGAATCACAAGGTCAGGAGTTTGAGAACAGCCTAGCCAAGAGACCAGCCTGGCCAAGATGGTGAAACCCCGTCTCTACTAAAAATACAAAAATTAGCCGGGTGTGGTGGCAGGCACCTATAATCTCAGCTACTTGGAAGGCTGAGGCAGAACTGCTTGAACCCCGGAGGCGGAGGTTGCAGTGAGCCGAGATCACGCCATTGCACTCCAGCCTGGGTGACAGAGTGAGACTCCGACTCAAAAACAAAACAAAACAAAACAAAACAAAAAAAGAAAAATAGTTCAGAGCAGTCTGAAGTAGAAGAGGTATGCAAAATTTGTTTTCTTGAGACAGGGTCTCACTCTGTCACACAGGCTGGAGTGCAGTAGTACAATCTGAGCTCACTGCAACCTTTGCCTCCAGGGCTCAACCAATCTTCCCATCTCAGCCTTCCAAGTAAATGGGACCACAAACACATACCACCAGTCCTAGCTGGTTTTTGTATTTTTGGTAGAGACAGGCTTTTGCCATGTTGCCCAGGCTGGTCTAAAACTCCTGGCCTCCGGCAATCCACCCGCATCAATTTCCTGAAGTGCTGGGATTACAGGTGTGAGCCACCACACCTGCTGGGTTTTCAAAATTTATCAGGCTCACACAGACAGGCGTATGGGACATGCCCAGGGGGCAACTTTTTTTGTTTTTTTTTGAGACAGAGTCTTGCTTTGTCGCCAGGCACCAGGCTGGAGTGCTGTGGCGCGATCTCGGCTCACTGCAACCTCCATCTCCTGGGTTGAAGCAATTCTCCTGCCTCACCCTCCCGAGTAGCTGGGACTATAGGCGCGTGCCACCATGCCCAGCTAATTTTTCTATTTTTTAGTAGAGATGGGGTTTCACCACGTGGGCCAAGATGGTCTCGATCTCTTGAACTCATGATCCGCCCGCCTTGGCCTCCCAAAGTGCTGCGATTACAGGCATGAGCCACCACGCCTGGCCTTTTTTTTTTTTTTGTGACAGAGCCTCACTCTGTCGCCCACGCTGGAGTGCAGTGACTTGATCTCATCTCACTGCAACCTCTGCCTCCTGGGTTCAAATGATTCTCCTGCCTCAGCCTCCTGAGTAGCTGGGACTACAGGCGTGTGCCACCACACCTGGCTAATTTTTGTATTTTTCGTAGAGATGGGGTTTCATCATGTTGGCCAGGCTGGTCTCAAACTCCTGACCTCATGATTCTCCCGCCTAGGGCTCCCAAAGTGCTGGGATTACAGGCGTGAGCCACCGCACCCAGCCAGGGCAATTTGTTTTGTGGTTTTGTTTCTAGTTACTTCACTTTTCTCTCTCTCTTTTTGTATTTTGGACAGGTTCTCACTCCGCCGGCCAGACTGGAGTACAATGGTGCAATCATAGCTCACCGCAGCCTCCACATGCCCCCACCCCACCTCAGCCACACAAGTAGCTGGGACTACAAGCACAGGTCACCAGGTCTGGGTAATTTCTGTATTTTTCTTTTCTTTTGAGATGGAGTCTCGCCCTGTCGCCCAGGCTGGAGTGCAGTGGCACGATCTCGGCTCACTGCAACCTCGGCCTCCTGGGTTCGAGTGATTCTCCTGCCTCAGCCTCCCGAGTAGGTGGGATTACAGGTGCGTACCACCACGCCTAGCTAATTTTTGTTATTTTTAGTAGAGATGGGGTTTCCCTGTGTTGGTCAGGCTGGTCTCAAACTCCGGACCTCGTGATCCACCTGCCTCGGCCTCCCAAAGTGCTGAGATGAGAATCGTGAGCCACTGCGCCCGGCCTATCACATGTAGAGTCTGATGGAAGAGCGGGGAGCCATCTTGGAACATGGGAGCCACAATGTAGCAGGGGCCTGGACTGTGATGAGTCTTCACAGAGCGGAGCAGTCATATCCGTTCTTTATGGCAGAGAGAAACCCACACCTCCCCATTCAACGTAGATCCCAGTTCCTTCCGATCTGTCTCACACAGTGATTCTGGAGAATTTTCTCCCACCCTTCGCCCCTACCCCATACTCCCCAGTTCTTCAACCCCTCTCCCAGTCTGGTCTGAGGGCCCATCACTTACTCTTCGTCCTCTTCTGCCCCCTGCAGCGTCTGCTCCTTCCGCTGCTGCCGGCAGATAAGGATGCCCGTGGCGGCCACAGCAGTAGCGATAATGGCAGCAATGATGCCCCCAATGATGCCACCCGTGGCCCCGGCGCCTGCTGTGTTGGGGGTCTCTGCAAGGAGAGGGATAGTGTGAGGGGGTCTCCAGGAGGAAGCCACGGCTCCTTATTCCAAGCTACAACCCCCCAGTCATCGCCTGCCTGCCTATGTCCTCTCCCGAGGGAAGGGGACGTTGTTTCATTCGGCTCAACCTACTGAGCATGAAGAAGGGGCATCCATGTGTGCCCCGCATGGGAGGTGAGTGGAGAACACAACATACAAAGGAGCTTGGATTCTGGTCGGGCAGGGACGCCAACAGGAAGCAAACCGGCACAATAGCTCACATGCTAGATGGGAGTAAGTCATGGGAAATACAAAAATAGAGAGTGGAAGTGAGAGGAGGTGCAAAGTGGGGTCCCCAAAGATAGTGGGAGGGCCTGTGCCTTACTGTAAGGTGACAGCTGAGCAAGGACCTGAAAGAGACACTGGGGATGAGCCTGAGACTGTCTGGGGGCGTCCTAGGCAGCGCAAACAGCTAGAGGCCCTGCCAGAGGCTTGTGAGGTTTTATGGGATTTTTTTTTTGAGACGGCCTCACTTTGTCACCCAGTCTAGAGTGCATTGGTGTGATCACTGCTAACTGTAGCCTCCATCTCTTGGGCTCAAGCGATCCTCCCACCTCGCCCTCTGGATTAGCTGGAACTACAGGCATGTGCCACCATGCAAGCTTCATTTTTTAAAATTTTTTGTAGAGATGGGGTTTTGCCATGTTGCCCAGGCTGGCGCTGAACTCCTGGGCTCAAGTGACCCTCTCACCTCGGCCTCCCTAAGTGCTGGGATTACACTGCACTCGGCTTACCTGATGTTGTATTTTTTTAAGGAAATGTACTTGGTCACATAATCTGAGCTGTCCATGCAGCAGAGAGCTGCATACTTGGGAGTTCTGGACAATTTGAGGGGATCCTACACTCCAGGGCTGTACCCTGGGAATGGGGCACATTCAGGGGGTCCCACACTCAGGTCCCATCTCACTCACAGCCTTGTGTTTTTAAAGAACAGCAAGCCGGGCACGGTGGTGCATGCCTGTAGTCCGAGCTACTCGGGAGGCTGAGGTGGGAGGATCGCTTGAGCCCAGGAGTTCTGAGCTGTAGTGCACTATGCCGATCGGGTGTCCACACTAAGTTCAGCATCAACATGGTGACCTCCTGGGAGCGGGGGACCACCAGGTTGCCTAAGAAGGGGTGAACCAGCCCAGGTTGGAAACAGAACAGGTCAAAACTCCCGTGCTGATCAGTAGTGGGATCGCACCTGTGAATAGCCACTGCACTCCAGCCTGGGCAACATAGCGAGACCCCGTCTCTTTAAAAAAAACAAACAGACAAACAAAAAAACAACAAGGAGACCATGTAGCTGGGGCAGAATGAGGCTGGGGAGAGTGGGGAGATGAGAGGAGAGGAGACAGGACCAGAAGAGGCTAGAAGGCAGAGAATGTAGGGGCAGAATTCTGGGATTAAGAATCTCCTCTGGGCTGGGCATGGTGGCTCAGGCCTGTAATCCAAGCATTTTGGAGGCCAAGGCGGGCGGATCACCTGAGGTTGGGAGTTCAAGACCAGCCTGACCAACATGGTGAAAAATCCCGTCTTAAAAAAAAAAAAAGAATGTCCTCTGGGGACTGGAATCTCCTCCCACTTATCAGGAAAGGGTTAGGGCCCAGGGCAGTGACTACCACCTGTAATCCCAGTGCTTTGGGAGGCTGAGGCAGGAGGATTGCTTAAAACCAGCCAGGGCAATGAGCACGAGACCTCATCTCTAGAAGAAATTGAAAAATTAGCTGGGGCCAGGCACAGTGGCTCACACCTCTCATCCCAGCACTTTTGGAGGCTGAAGTGGGAGGATCTCTTGAGCCTGGGATTTTGAGACCAGTCTGGGTAACACAGAGATACCATTCCCATTCTACAAAAGAAAAAAAAAAAACCCATGCATGGCGGCTCACACCTGTAATCCTGTAATCCCAGCACTTTGGGAGGCCGAGACAGGTGGATCACGAGGTCAGGAGATGGAGACCATCCTGGCCAACAAGGTGAAACCCCATCTCTACTAAAA
>CAUYLG010061139.1:0-14328 GCA_963573385.1 Cacajao melanocephalus
GTCATGAAGAACCTGCCTTAAGCCTGGGCAGTAGAACAAGAATCCTGTTCTCTCTCCCTCTTTTTCTTCCTCTTTCTTTCTCTCATACATTCTTTTTCTTTCTTTCTTTCACTCTCACTTTCTTTCCTCTCTTTTTCTTTCTTTCAAAAAAAAAATAGAAATAATGACAGGTAAATTTTCACTTCAGTGTTGCTTTTCTACTTAAGTGTTCAAAATATTCTCCTTTTTTTTTTCAGAAAGATGATGGAGTATATGGTTTTTTACTAAGAGCATACAATTCTTGGGCTGACTAACAACACATGCACACACAATTTTATCAGTGTCCTTTGGTAGAGGCATAGCCTTCAGCTGGGCATGAATGTTTTAAGATAATTAATTGCAGTCCTGTGCTGCAAAATGATATTTCAATATTGAGTCAAAAAGTTAAAAAATAATAAAAAGTATAAGTTAAAATAGATTATGCTAGGTTAATTATTTTAAAGAAAAAAACTTTTTAAAATAAATTTAGTGTAACCTAAGCATTTATAAAGTCTGCAGGAATATACAGTAATGTCCTAGGCCTTCATATTCACTCAGCACTCACTCACTGACTTACTTAGAGCAACTTCCAGTTCTGCAAAATTCATTCACATAAGTACCTATTACAGGAGTACCATTTTTAGTCTTCCATGCTGTATTTTTACTGTGCCTTTTCTATGTTTACATATGTTTAGATACAAAAATACTTGCCATTGTGTTACAACTGTATTCAGTACAGTAACATGCTGTACAGATTTGTAGTCTAGGAGCAATATGCTGTAATGTATATAGCCTAGGTGTGTAGGAGGCTATATAATCTAGGTTTGCATAGGTACCCTCTCTCTCCAATGTTTGCATAGGTTGAAACCACCTAAAGGCACATTTCTCAGACTGTATCCTTGTCCTTAAACAATGCATGACTACACTTTCAAGAGAGTTCATCAACAAATCATTCTACTGTCTGTTTTTGAAACTTTTCTCTCACCCTCTTATTACAGTTCGTTGACATAGCTTACATTTGCGTTCTATCAAGATTGTAGCATTTACCTCCCTCCTTCTTTCTCTCTCTCTCTTTCTCTCTCTTTTTCTCTCTCTTTCTTTTCTTTCTTTCTTTCTTTCCTTCTTTCCTTTCTTTCTTTCTCTCCCTTCCTTCCCTCCTTCCTTCCCTCCTTCCTTCCTTCCTTCCTTTCTCTTTCTCTTTGTCTTTCTTTCTTCCTTCCTTTCCTTTCTTTCTCTCTTTCTTTCTTTTTTATTTTTTCTTTCTTTTTCTTCTTTCTCTCTCTCTCTTTCTTTCTTTCTTGACAGTCCCACTTAGTCACAAAGGCTGGAGTGATTTGCTGCTCACTGCAAATTTAATCTCCTAGGCTTGAGTGATCTTCAGGCCTTAGCCTCCTAAGTAGCTGGGACCACAGGTGCACATCATCATGTCCCCTTAATTTTTTATTTTTTGTAGAGATGGGGATCTCCTTATGTTGCCCAGGCTGGTCTTGAACTCCTGGGCTCAAGTGATCCTCCTACCTTGGCCTATCTAAATGCTAGCATGAGCCACCACACCTGGCCTGGTTTCTGTTTTTTAATAATTCTCCACACTTTTCACATTGTATACTGTTATTACTCTTATTTCTTTGGCTCAAAGCTTTTGCTTCCATAATGAAAACAACAGTCACTGGACTGTGACTGCAGGTTTCTCACCCACAGCCCTCTCTAACCTCAGGTTGTCAATCAAGCAGCCCAGAAGTTCAAGTTCAACCTTGTTTACATTCAGATTTTAAGTTTTGTTTTTTGTTTGTTTTTACATTTAATCCTTTGAATAAATAATGTAAATACTATAAATATCTAAAGATCAAATGGTCCATTTTACAGAGAGATTTGTCTTTCCCTGTTTTTTTTTTTGGTTTGTTTTTTGTTGTTTTTTTTTTTTTTTTAGAGAGAGGCTTCTGTATACGTTTAAATTTCAATCCCTCTCTTTGAAAATAAAAAATAGTTGTTTCTTTATAGTGTTTTCCTTTTTTCCTTCCATGATTACGTTTCTTTTTTTCCCATGATAACTTTTCAAGACACTCAAGAATATTACATTTTTAAAGCCATTGCTTAAAAATTATATTTTATCTCACAATATTAAGATTTAAATGTGCATATGGATACATAACATATAATCTAAATACTGACAAATATAAATTATTAAAATTTAAAATATATCATGTTTAATTCACTTACAAAATTATTTAACATTCATTCATGATGTGAACATTTAGAATACAATGAAAAAATTTAGCATTAAGTGCAAATGAATGTGGAAGCTTCTGTTGTGTAGAATCTTCTATTACTATGCACTCTACCCAAGCAGCTCTCAATTTAAGTTTATGATATAATCAATCATTTCTATGAATCCAGGATGTGGTTTTAATATCTTTAGCAATGTACTCTTGCAAAGCATTGTAATTATTTTCATTGGGAGAAACTGATTCTGGATTGTTTTTCCTGTAGATCAATGGAAATCATTGAAGAATTTTAAGCAAGAATAACGTAATCTGTTAAATTATTCCTGTGACATAGTAGAGGATGAATCAGACAAGGGTGCCTATGGCAAGGAGAACAGTTAAAAAAGAACAGTAATCCAGCCATACCTGGATAATCCAAAGCATAGGTACTGAGAGGTGCCTAAAACTTTCTTAAATTGTACAGTTTCAGAGAAAGATGAACAAATAAAGGGAGTTCAACCATGATATAGGAATAGTGCAGTGGTTTGAGGGCGGCAATAGATAAAGCTGATTAGCAGTATAAGCTCTGGAGTCAGATAATTTGGGTTGCTACCCAGTTCTATTCACTTACTAAATCTGCGACCTTGGGCAGATGTCAACTCTCTGTGCCTGTGTTTTCCTTTCTGTAAAATGAGGAGAATTGGAGTAGGTACATCATTAGCCACCCCTCGTAAGGTATTGGTGAACATTAGATTAGATTAATTCATAAGTCCTTATAAAAACATTGGGTAAAAAGCTTATCAGTATTGCTTTAAAAAGCAATTTCTGCCATATCTGAGTTGGGTTCTCATGCTTGCTCTGTCTCTTCAAATTGCTATTTTTGTCTTTCAGTATGCCTTGTGATTTTTTGTTGAAAGCTGGACATGATGTACTGAGTAAAAGGAACTTCAGTACTTAGGCATGTAGAGAGGTGGTAGTAAGACTTGGGGTGAAGGTAACACTCTGAGGTCCGATGATTAGGTCTCAGTCTTTCAGTGAGCTGTGACCCTGTGCTGTAAACTTCCTAAATGCTTCATAGTCCTCTGTACCTTTGCCCCATAGGTGGAAAAGGATGGCTGTAGGTGCTGGAGTTGGGTACTTCCCTTCTCAAGGTTGGTAAGGCTTTGATAAAAAACAATAATTTAGGCTCTAGTAAAATAAATTTTCCTGAGGACAGACTTTGTTAAGAAAAACAGAATATTCTGGCAAATTTCAAAATTCAGCAAATGGTTCCTTTTTTCCTCCCTCTACAGGATGCATGACAGAATCTGGTAGATTCCTGGAAGTAAGAATCACAAAAGTGTGCTCCCCTCCCCTGACTCCCACCCATCGGCCTTCCTGGATTTTTAAAATCTCAGAATCAGTGAGCCTCCAGTAATTTTTCAATTACAGTTCGGTTACCCTATCCCTGCACTGGTTCCCATAGAGGTTTCTGTTCATCATTTTCTGCTTTGGTAAGTTGTGATTCTCTGAACCCCAACCCCTCTTTGTGCCTTTCCAATTTGGGGGCAGTGGTTTGCTCTGTGGCCTCGCTTCTTTAATAGATCTAAGATTTGTTGATTTTTCAGTGATACATATGTTAGGATAAAGTGACAAATTCCAAGCTCCTTGTATGCCTGACTGGAAACTGGAAGTCCATCCTTTTCTTTTTAGTCGATTATGACTACTCATTTGGGGCTAATGCATCTGAGTGGAGCTTAGTTAATAAGGCAGAACTAAAGTCTGCTGAATTGAGAAAGATAAAACCTGAAAGGTATCTGTCAGTTGATAATACAGAACGCAAAAAGGTGAAGACACAAAGGATGTTCAAAGGAAAAAGGATTAGGAGTAAGAGGAAATGTCAAGCATGCAAATATTTTCATGTTAAAGATAATCATTATTTATCAAGCTGTTTGTCTTGATCTGTTACTGAGTCCTAGCATTTACTTAATGAATCTCTACCAGCATTTAAACAATGTTTGATAATAGAAAAGAGGAAACAGTATTAGAGTGCATTGGATATGATCCATTAAACTATCATTTTGGAAACCTATTACTTTTGTATTGCATACATTATATATATATGTGTGCGTGCGTGCGTGCACGTATATAAGTGTGTACTGGTTCAGTATTTAAAAGATATTTCTTATTTATAGAATGTTATTAAGAAAGTTTGAAGTCACTAGAATGTTACATAATAAACATTTTTGCTTATTTAGCTAAATAAGGCATTTATATTATGTACTATCATAAATGTTGAAGGAACATGACATGATCAACTTGTCTCTAAAAACCCCTTTTGAAAAAGTTTAAAAAGTGTTAACTAAAACTGTATAGAAAGTCTAAATGTGACTTGGATGATTAACAGTCTATTATAAAGGTATCCTAACAACTATTATATTTAATTAGAAAATTAAAATACCTGGAAATCATCACTATCACTGTTATACAAACAAAAATTTTAGCTAGTAACAGAACTAAGAATTAAACCAAAGACTCCCCATTTCTAGTCTCTGTTTTATTTAAGATTATAAATTATTGTTATCAAATATTTAAGAATGTTTTAGAAATTATCTTTAAAATCCAGGGTATTATTAAAGCTCTGTGGAAAATTTGCATCATTTTCTACTAAAATATAATAAACCATTATTTTTTTGTTTTTCTGAAACTTGAAACGTTATTAACTCTGCTCTAGTTGTGATTTTCTAAATTATTAATTAATAAATACTCATTATTATCAGAATATTCTTGACTACATATTTCTAAAGATTCTTATATTGAATTTGCAAGGTTAATTTTATAATTCTTTAAAGGTAATTTATTTTGAGATATTAAATTGCAAAAAGTGTAAGAATTTGGCCTTTATCCAATGAGTCAAGGAAAAAGCCATATGGAGTTAATTATATAATATTTTTTTCATATTAGTTTATACAGTGACTCATAGCATGCAATTGCAGCTTTCTTTGGCAACTAAAAAATTGTCTTGGTCAAAATACCCATTTAACAAGAAGTCAGTGTAGAATAAAACACATTTTTGTCAAGATTTTTATTTTTCTAATGTGTCATGGATAATGTCACCCATTAAAAGTTAATTTGCTTTGTTAATTTAATGATCAAATATGTAATTATATTTTCAGGTCAATAGATCTGTATTGAGTTGGTAGTAGCACAGCTTGAAATAGCATGCGCAGAAGATAAAAGTAAATCCAGAAATAAGGACAAGCCTATGCTACCGTACTGGCCACGAGCCCCAATTTCCTATTATAGTGCGCTTTCATATACCAAATACTCTGGCAGTTGCCCGCATTACAAATAGAATCCAAAACACTAAGATTATAATTGCCAATGCACATCTTGAAATAATAGATTTCCTTATTAGTACCTTGCATCCAGCTGTGATGTCTGAAAGAAATTGAACTTAGTTTCAAACTGGGCTGCCTGAATACATGCACATATGACCTTTTGGTGTCTACAGACAAGAGTGTGTGTAACTTCATAATAGCTTCTTATTCGTAGCATTTATTAATAAAATTGTATGAAGGCCCTTTAAAATGACATACAAAACCATATTTCTGTTTTAAATATTTTTTCTCTTTATTTAGAATAGAAGTTAAAAATCAAGCATTTGAGCTTACATTTTCTTGGGATTTTGAGGACTCATTAGTTGATTTCTTTCTGCATTAGAGATAGGAGAATGGTGACAACTAAGTTTTGGAATACTCAGAAACTGTAACGCAATATTATCCAGCAATTGTTAAACTCATTTAACAAGAAGATATTGCATAATTGATAGGATATATCAGAAGTTAACATGGACATATGAATACTTTATGGGAAAACAAATGAAAATAAAATAATAAACATATAACCCTGGAAGTTTGCTCTAGTTAAAAAAAAAAAGAAAGTTTAGACAGTATTTCTACTTACAGTGATTGCTGGAAAGGTGAACCTTGTCTAACAATCTTATGATAATAATTGGTAATATGTGGTTTCAATGCTTGTTAATTCTTTGTGCTCTTGAGGTGTAGACATGGAATAGATGGCTTTTGATTAATGGAGAACTTTAATAAGGTTTTTACATAAATATAGATCAACCCAGAGCCTATGTTTTGTTGGAGGGCATTGGCAAACTGGAGTATTATGCATAATAAAGAGTGAAAAATTTATGTGTCATAAGCTGGTTTATCAGCTAACTTTTGTTTATGACACTCAAAAATTTTAGAGGCTTAATACAACCATGTTTTCAGTTTACATTCTGCAAATTGGCTATTAATACTGAATTCACATGGGTAATTTTCTCTGATCTAGGCCAGGTTTAACTGATCTTGCCTGACCTCGCCTGTGTGTCTTTGGCTAGCTGATTTGTCATTTAGGACTGATTGGTTTATGGTGGTTTCAGTTAGGAAGGCTAGGAAGACTGAAAGCCTAGCCAAGACTATTTGTGTGAATGTTTTTAGAATTATGATAACACCAATAAGGCAAGCCCTCATATGAAAGCTCTTAACCTCTGATTGCTTCATGTTGCTACTCTCTAAGGCATGCACATGGAGTAGCCTAGAGTAAGTGAGGAAAGGCACAAACAAAGCGCATAGTTACAGGAGGTATGAGAGGCTGTTATTGCAATTGGTCTACTTCAGCATTTCTATGGGGATGAAAATAGGTGATGCAACATGATTAAGGCAAGACGAGACCCATGAAAAGATAGGAATACATATATTTACTTTAATGGATACAACAAATGCAGTTTTGAAAAAATATTTGTAATTTTTTATTTGGGTTTCAGCCTGCCACACTGCAGTGGTATGGCCTCACTTTGATTCTCCACAATTTTACTTTGAGATTTTTTTTTTCCTTAGCACAATGAATTTTGTTAGTGGGAACTCTGGTGAAATGAATAAACAGTGATGTTATCCTTTATGGGGTTAATTGGAGTGAAAACAGGATGGAAATAGTAGACAACACTATGCAAAGAGAAACCTAAAATTCCAATAAAAGCAAAAAGTTTGGGCAAAGGTGGTTAGAAAAATAAGGATCCTTATAAACTTTTCAGATTTTGAAAATATGCTGGGTTTCCGATTTGAAAGTAGGATGGGCATTTAATAATATTCAGAGATAAATTTTATTTTTTAGGCACTAAGTCCTTTGTATAGATTTGCTTATTTAATCCTCATCATATTCTTATAAACGCTATCACATTGTTATTCCCTTTATAGAAACTGAAGGGCAGAATACTTATGTGATCTCTACATAGTTGTATCTCCATAGAGCTGGGAGATGATGTACCTATGAGACAAATACAAATAGATTTCCTGCTGATTGCAAACTCTTGATTATTAAACTTTATAAACTATTGGGGGTAGTGACGGAAAATGAAGAATGAAAATGTAATGACAATAATTGGGTCATGACTGATACAGATTTATATAATAGTGTTGAGACTTTAGAAGACAGTCTTGGGAGGAGCCAAGATGGCACATTAGAAGCAGCTGCAGTGAAAATCTCTCACTGAGAGGAATGAAAACAGCAGGTGAATTCAGCACCTTCAACTGAAATATCCAGGTTCTCTCAGTGGGTATGACTAGGTGGACAACTGGATCCATGGAGAATGAAGAAAAGCAGGATGGGGTGACAGCCCACCGGGAGTGACATAGAGCCAAAGGAACCCCATCCTTAGCCAAGGGAAGTGGTCAGTGAGTGTATGAACCCAAGCAGGAAACCACGCTTCTCCCATGGATCTTTGCAACCCATGGATTAGGAGATCCCCTTGTGAGCCCATGCCACCAAGCCCCTGGGTGCAATATACAAAGCTGTGTGGCATCTTGGCTGAACAGCCACTCAGGCACAAGGAATCTCAGCAAGATGGGAGATCCTTCTGTACATTGCCCTAGGAATGAGACTGAATCCAGGGAGCCAAGCAATGTCGTTCTCTGGGCCTCACTTCCACGGCACCTCAAAAATTAAGACCCACTGGCATGGAAGTCCAGCCAGCCAGTAGCAACAGGCTGAAGACTGCCTGTGACAGGACTGAGTTCCTAGGGGGAGGGATGGCCACCATTGCTATGGTTTGGTTGACTCAGCTGTTCTAACCTGCAGGCTCCAGGGAGTCCAGACAGTTCAGACAAGGAGTCCCCAACAGCGCAGCACAGCTGATATACCAAATCATACCCAGACTGCTACTTCAAGCAGAACTGTGATCCATTCCTCCACACTGGCAGGGCCTCCCTGCAGGAATTTCATCACTCCAGCCAGGATTATATGGACAGAACGCTGATCTCTCCATGGGAATGGGGCCCCCAGGTGGAGGGGCAGCCGCTATCTCTGTGGTTGAGTTGACTCAGACATTCCAGCTGGCTCTGGAGAGTCCAGGTGGTCTGGACAAGGAGTGAGCCCCCACAGCTCAGCATGACTGCTCTACCAAAAAGCAGCCAGACTGCTTCTTTAAGTGGGTCCCTGGTCCCGTTCCTACTGACTAGGTGAGACCTCCCAACAGGGATCTCCAGACACCTCTTACAGGGGCATTCAGGCTGGCAACAGGTCAGTATCCCCCTGGAACGGAGCTCCCAGAGGAAGAAGCAGGCTGCCCATCTTTGCTGTGTCACAGCCTTCACTGGTGATACCTCCAGGTGTTGGAAAAACTGAGGCAACTAAGGCTCAGCAAACTGCAGCAGCCCTATGGAAGAGTGGCTTGACTGTTAGAAAAACAAACTGACAGAAAACAACATCAACATTTAAATGTCAGAAACCTCAAAGATTGAAGGTAGATAAACCCCCAAAGATGAGAAATAATCAATGCAAACACACTAAAAACTCAAAAAGCTAGAGTGCGTCTTCTCCTCTAAATGACCACAGCACTTCTCCAGCAAGGTCATAGAACTGGGCTGAGGCTGAGATGGCTGAATTGACTTAAGTAGACTTCAGAAGGTGAGTAATAACGAACTTCATTGAGCTACAGGGCCATGTTGCAACCCAAAGCAAAGACACTAAGAATAATGATAAGCTAATATAGGAGCTGATAAACAGAATAGTCAGGTTAGAGGGAAACATAACCAACCTGATGGAGCTGAAACACACAACATGAGAACTTCACAATGCAATCACAAGTATCAATAGCAGAATAGATTAAGCAGATGAAAGAATCTCAGGGCTTGAAGACTATCCTTCTGAAATAAGACAGGCAGACAAGAACAGAGAAAAAAGAATGAAAAGGAATAAACAAAATCTGTGAGAAATATGAGATTATGTAAAACGACTGAACCTAACACTGATTGTGATACCTGAAAGAGATGGGGAATATGTAACCAAGTTGGCAAACGTACTTCAGGATATCATTCAGAAAAACTTCCTCAACCTAGCAAGACAGGCTAACATTCAAATTCAGGAAATGGAGAGAATCATAGTAAGATACTCCACAAGACGATTAACCCCAAGACACATAATCATCCTATTCTCCAAGGTTGAAATGAAAGAAAAAATATTAACAGCAGCAAGAGAGAAAGCCCAGGTCACCTACAAAGGGAAGCCCATCACACTAACAGCAGACCTCTTAGCAGAAACCCTACAAACCAGAAGAGATTGGGGGCTAATATTCAATGTTCTTAAAGAAAATGATTTCCAACCCAGAATTTCATACCTGGCCAAACAATGCTTCATAAACAAAGGAGAAATAAGATCCCTTTCAGACAAGCAAATGCTGTGGAAATTTATCCCTACTATGCCTATCTTGCAAGAACTCCTGAAGGAAGCACCAAATATGGAAAGAAAAAACCATTATCAGCCACTACAAAGACACACTGAAGTATACAGACCAGTGACACTATGAAGCGACCACATAAACAAATCTGCAAAATAACCGGCTAGCATCATGATGACAGGATTAAATTCACACATAACAATACCAACCTTAAATGTAAATGGGTTAAATGCCCCAATTAAAAGATGCAGAATGACTAGCTGGATGAAGAGCCAAGAGGCACAGGTATGTTGCCTCCATGAGACCTATCTGATGTGCAAAGACATATAGAGGCTCAATATAAGAGCATGGAGGAAAATTAACCAAGCAAATGAAAAGCAGAAAAAAACAGGCATTGCAGTCCTACTTTCTGACCAAACAGACTTTAATAAAAATTTTAAAAGGTAGGAGCATTACATAATTGTAAAAGGGTTCAATTCAACAAGAAGAGCTAACTATCCTAAATATATATGTACCCAACACAGGAGCACCCAGATTTATAAAGCAAGTTCTTAGAGACCTACAAAGATACTTAGACTCCTACAGAATAATGGTGGGAGACTTTAACACCCCATTGACAATATTAGACAGATCATAGAGACAGAAAATTAACCAAGATATTCAGAACCTGAACTCAGCTCTGGATCAAGTGGACCTGATAGATATCTAAAGAGTTCTCCACCAAAAAACAAGAGAACATATATTCTTCTCATCACCACATGGCACTTACTCTAAAATTGATCTCATAATCAGAAGTAAAACACTTCTCAGCAAATGAAAAGAACTGAACTGATAACAAACAGTCTCTCAGACAACAGCACAAATTAGAACTCAAGATTAAGAAATTGATTCAAAACTGCACAACTACATGGAAATCGTGCAACCTACTCCTGAATGACTCCTGGGTAAATAATGAAATTAAGGAAGAAATCAAGAAGGTCTTTTAAGCTAATGAGAATAAAGAGACAATGTACCAGAATCTCTAGGATACAGCTACCACAGTGTTGAGAGAGAAATTTATAGCACTAAATGCCCAGATAAAAATCTAGAAAGATCTCAAATTAATAAACTAACATCACAACAAAAAGAACTAGAGAACCAAGAGCAAACAAACCCAAAAGCTAGTAGAAAACAGGAAATAATCAAGATTATAATGGAAGAGAAACCAATAGAGACACAGAAAAATAACAAAACAAAACCTTGAAAATCAACGAGTCTTGGAGCTGGTTTTTGAGAGCATTAATAGAATAGATAGACTACTAGCTAGACTAATAAAGAAGAAAAGAGGAGAATCAAATAAAGACAATCAGAAATGGTAAGGGGGATATCACCACTGACCCCACAGAAATATGAACAGTCATCAGAGAATCCTATAAATAACTCTATGCACATAAACTAGAAAATCTAGAAGAAATGGATAAATTCCTGGACACATACACCAAAGACTGAACCAGAAAGAAGTTGAATGTCTGAATAGGCCATTAATGAGTTCTGAAACTGAGGTAGTAATAAATAGCCTACCAAACCCAAGAAGCCCGGGACCAGACAAATTTATAGCTGAAATATACCAGAGGTACAAAAGAAATGCTTGTACCATTTCTTCTGAAACTATTCCAAAAAATCTGAAGGGAGGGACTTCTCACTAACTCATTTTATGAGGCCGGCATCATCGTGATACCAAAACCTAGCAGAGATACAATAAAAAAAAAAAAAAACTTCAGGACAATATCCCTGATAAACATTGACACAAAAATCCTCAATAAAATACTAGCAGGAATCCAGTAGCACACCAACATTATCCACCATGATCAAGTTGGCTTTATCCGCACATGCAAGGGTGATTCAACATATGCGAATCAATAATGTAATCCATCACATAAAGAGAACTAAAACGAAAATCACATAATTATCTCAATAGACACAGAAAAGGCCTTCAGTAAAATTTAACATTCATTCATATTAAAAACGCTCAATAAACTAGCTATTGAAGGCAACTATAGCTCAAAATAATAAGATCCATATATTAACAAACCCACAGCCAATATCATACTGATTGGGCAAAAGCTGGAAGCATTCCCCCTGTAAACTGAAGCAAGACAAGGATGTTCTCTTTCACCACTCCTTTTCAACATAGTATTGAAAGTTCTGGCCAGGGCAACCAGGCAAAAGAAAGAAATAAAGCATATTCAAATAGAAATAGAAGAAGTCAAATTATCTTTATTTGCAGATGACATAGTCCTATATTGAGAAAACCCCATCATCTCAGCCCAAAAGCTTCATAAGCCAATAAGCAATTTCAGCAAAGTCTCAGGATACAAAATCAATGTACAAAAGTCACAGGCATTCCTATATACCAAGAACAGGCAAGCAGAGAGCCAAAGCATGAAGGAACACCTATTCACAATTGCTATAAATAAAATAAAATTCCTAGGGATATAGCTAACAAGGGAAATAAAGGAGTTCTTCAAGGAGAACTACAAACCACCCCTCAAGGAAATCATAGAGGACACAAACAAATGGAAAAACATTCCATGTTCATGGGTAGGAAGAATCAATATCATGAAAATGGCCATACTGCCCAAAGTAATTTATAGATTCAGTGCTATTCCCATTAAACTACCATCGACATTCTTCACAGAATTAGAAAAAGAAACCTATTTTTAAAAATTCATATGGAACCAAAAAGAGCCCAAATAGCTAAGACAATCTTTAACAAGAAGAACAAAGATGGAGGCATTGCACTACCTGATTTCAAACTACAAGACTACAGTGACCAAAACTGCATGGTACTGGAACAAAAACAGACACATAGATCACTGGAACATGATAGAACGCCTAGAAATAAGGCCACATAACATACAACTACCTGAACTTAGACAAACCTGACAAAAACAAGCAATGGGGAAAGTTATTTAATTCCCCTATTTATTAAATGGTGCTGGGAGAACTGGCTAACCTAAGGCAGAAAATTGAAACTGGACCTTTTCCTTACACCTTATACAAAAATTAACTCAATATGTATTAAGGACTTAAATGTAAAATCCAAAACTATAAATCCCTGAAAGAAACCCTAGGCAATACCATTCAGGACACAGGCCCAGGCCAAAATTTCATGATGAAAATGCCAAAAGCAATTGCAACAAAAGCAAAAATTGACAAACGAGATCAAATTTAAGAGCTTATGCACAGCAAAAGAAACTGTCATTGGTGTGAACAGATAACCTATAGAATGGAAGAATATTTTCACAATCTGTCTATCTGACTAAGGTCCTGTATCCAGAGTCTACAAGAAACAAACAAATTTACAAGAAAAAAAATCCAATTAAAAAGTGGTCTAAGGTCCTATATCCAGAGTCTAAAAGAAACTTAAACAAATTTACAAGGAAAAAAATCCAATTAAAAAGCAGAAAAAGGACATGAACAAATACTTCTCAAAAGAAGACATACATGTGTCCAACAAACACATAAATAAATAGCTCAACATCACTGATCATTAGAGAAATGTAAATCAAAACTACAATGAGATAACATCTCATGCCAGTTAGAGTGGCAATTATCAAAAAGTCAAAAAACAGCAGATATTGGCAATGTGGTGGAGAAAAAAGAAATGCTTTTACACTGTTGTTGAGAGTGTAAGTTTGTTCAATCATTGTGGAAGACAGTGTGGTGATTCCTTAAAGGTCTATAGGCATTTGACCCAGCAATCCCATTAGAGCATATACCCAAATGAATATAAATTATTGTATTATAAACACACACATGCATGTGTATGTTCTTTGCAGTACTATTCACAATAGCAAAGACATAGAATCAACCCAAATGCCCATCAATGGGCAATGTGGTACATATACATCATGAAATACTATACAGCCATAAAAAAGAAAGACAGCATTATGTCCTTTGCAGGGAAACACAGATGGAGCTGAAAGCCTGTATCAGCAAACTAACAAAGGAACAGAAAACCAAATACCTCACATTCTCACGTATTACTGACAGCCGAACATGAAAACGAATGGACACATAAGGGGTGTAAGGTTATTCTTGTAAGGATATTGCTGAGTTTAAAATGAGGAAACTGAGGCCAGCACGAGACAAATTAAATTCCAGTTTATTCAGCTCCCGGGCGAGGTTCTGTGGCCCCGGGGGAGGGAGAGAGAGAGAGAGAGGCCAGAGAAGTCGCACCCGGCCGTTCTGGGCGTGGGGTTTTATAGGGGGTGAGGGCAATAGATTGGTCAGTGGGGAAACAAAGCATGGGCAACTGCGTTGGTTATAGAGAGACTGGACCTGGACTTGGCAAGTTGCCATTGGTAGTCCAGCAGGGCTATGGACAGGTGGGCTGGAGAAGGTAATAAAGCATGGGCA